>JAXQKC010000081.1:0-264052 GCA_037042735.1 Aureobasidium sp. Y128-05A
GCGGGGCAGTGTTTGTATTACGGCGACTTTTGTTTCTTCTGAATGCACTCTTCAATATGCGTCTTGGCCTTGTGTCTGAGCGCGGGTTGTTTGCATTGGTTGCAACTGGTGATGGTGGTGATATGAGCAGGTAATATTTGTACCCACTTGAGTGACTATGGGTGAACTCCCAGAAGTGGCTCTTCCCAGAAGTGGCTCTTGTCACTGAAGCTTCTTTCCTAGTTTCACTAGCAAAGGATGTTGATTTGACGATGAACATTAGCAAAAGTTTGGTCTTTTTTGTACTAACAGAGACATCCTCCCGATCAACAACCTTGACATCCCAGCAAACTGAGCACCAAAATCTGAGCCAACCCTCCAAGCAATAACTACAATAAAGAGCAATAAGATCTTCAAACAATAAGAGCAAAATATAACGGCTCAGCAGGCTATCCGCAGTATCAGGTCACAATGTCAGTGACATGCTCGACATCATCAGGAGTGGCCTGCCAGATGCTCATCAATTCGTACACCCATTTACTCCCATGTTTCTTCATCTTGCCCAGGCATCTGCACATTCTGCCGTTGTTGTCCTTACCGTCGAGAAAGACTCTAGTATCATCATCAAACAGTGGCACGCCTTTCTAAGACGCAAATGTGGCATTGATGAAAGGCGGGTTGTCGTGAGTAAGGTCAGCGAGCACGAAATGTTGAATGTTGTCTTCACGGTGAGAGGACATGACACGGCAATAAGACTCAAGAAGGATGTCTTGATTGTCGCGAGCCGCTTGACAACCTACATTCAAAGCTTCCCCAAGACAAAATAGTGTACGGAGGCAGATCGAGGATGTCAGACCTGGGATCGGGGAGTTTGATTTCAAGGCTGGAGGGAAGGTGCCGCGGATGACTCGCTTAGGAGTCTGAGCAGCAGGGAGATCTGACGAAGGCAAGCCCGCGAGGAGACTTCGGTCGGCTGATGTAGAGGCTATAGTAGAAGTCGATGCCGTGCTAGAGAAGTCGACGCCTTCTGTTTCGCGAAGGAAGGTTTCAAATTCTGTTGTATCACAGAAGAGGTCGTCGTCTGTTGAAGATGACAGGGCGGGACAGAATTTGGCATCTGAATATCTATTTGGGAGTGACGCAATGTTTTGGGTTGAAGAAGACGATGCGTCTGTGACAAGTGTCGGATGTTTTGGGGTGCTTGGAAGCGATATGTTGTCCCACTCGAGATTGACATCTGCAAGCTCCTCGAGCCATGCACTATGAGACCAAAAAAGAAATGTCAGCCATAAGAGGCTTCAGCAAACGGCGCTTACTTACCTCTGTGTAGCTGAAGCCTCTGTGACACCGGCCATCTGAAGATCTCGGACGAAAAAAAGGAAAAGGGGAATGCAGCCTGGTTCTGTTTCACACAATCATGTGTGGAGAAGTGCTGCCACTTGCAGAGTAGTCAAGGCTGGCGATCGGGTTTGTGCAATGGCTGGATCTGGGGAATCAAGCATGGGATATTTCTCGTAGGCCAGTGTTTAAACGCTCATGCAGAATGGTGGTCAGTTCTGTATCAATGTTGGTCGTTCCGAGGGACGTTTGACTGGTCGCGTCCCCAGTTTTGGGTATACAAAGTGACCTTTGTATATTGGATCGAGAGCAGACACCAGTATTAGTAGCAGGGGCGCGGAATGTTGTACGAGGTGAAGTCCAAGCAGTAGAGAAAGGCTCGGATTTAACCTCCGCGGTCGGGCTGCAGGTAGCGGGCCGAGAAGGAAGCATCGGGCACAAAGTGGGGCATCCTTGGAGATGACGGCTGTGCTCACCGACAACGTTCCCAGTCACGAGCTGGCCAACAACAAAACGTCTTTATCTTCTGGAACTTCTTGAGTGTGAGCTCTTGCTGACACTTATCGATTGTCCGCTGCAGACCGAAACTCTTGTGCAATCGACGAAATCGTTCCTGCCTCGCGTAAGCGTAATCTTCGGCGAACAGGAATAAAGAAGGAAGGTCAAGGGACTGTTCCTGCTTATCGGCTCCTCAGTCTGCGGTTCTGCGTCCAGCTAATCCCAGTCGAAACCGCACGGCGAAACGCCATCTGACAACACGGGCTGATCTCGAAGAGCTCGTGGTTATCTTTCTGTTGTGTGAGGAACATCTGTGGTTCTTCCGTTGCTTTTGGTGAGTCGCTCTTCCGACATGGCATTGAGTATTGCGCCATTGGGTCATCTTTGCGCCGCAAGGTCGAATCCATGGCTCTTTTGCAAGCCTCAAGCCATCATACCGCTCTTGCATGTGATACAATGGTTGGGAGATGCTGATAGTTTCTTCTTTGCTTTGACAGTCAGGCACAATAACACCTTAGGGTTTGACGGCTCAGAGCGATCTACGATTACGGATCCCCCATTTTCCTTCGCACATCCAATTCTTACCACAGCACACGGACTTTACGTGACGCAATCTTGTTGGTTTAGCTGCACCTCTGTCGATTCCTGTGTCACTACTACCTCTGCCGGTGCATACATTGGTGAATCACCACCATGTTGGGAAGCTCATCGGTATGTTACACTTTGGTTTTACATCCTCTATTTACGACACGTCTTTCCCTGTTACATCCTATGTTCTTTGCAACCTTCTTCATCCACAAAAAATCATATCACGCCCACCATGGAGTTCTTTACTTGGTGCATGGCCTACCCTTGTCCATATGGCCCTTGCAATCCTGCTGAGGTGGATGAGTGGAAGAAAGAATGTAAAGCCATTCACGAGCAGCGTCGACAAAAGAAAGAGTCGAAGAGAGCAGCAAAGTGCAAAGCTTTTGACCCTCCCACTCGTCCACCTCCGAGATACTCTGCCCTCCCATGCCGTCTTTCTCGCTACTCCTTGTCATGCCCCGTTTGCCGCTTGCGTGACTTGAAATTGATACTAAGACAATGGGTCATTCAACAGAGAAAGCCATACTCGGCTGTGTCAGTACAGATTGATCGCATGACCAGCGAGCAATTTGAGGAAGACGATCTCAGTGGAATTATCGATCTAGTTGAAGTCATTCGCATTCAATCATCTGGACCTACCGAAGCTGCCAGAGCTATTCGTAAGAAGCTGTAAGTTCACTGAACCCGACTCAAAGGTGGTCGTGCATTCAGTGGACTGGTTGGCTAACTCGGAGTAGCAAGTATGGTAACGCCCATCGCCAAATCAGAGCTCTGACCATCCTGGACGGTCTGATTCAGAATGCTGGAAACCGCTTCCAGAAGACTTTTGCCGACGAGCCTTTGCTTGAGCGTCTACGACTTATGGTCCGAGATGACATGGTCGACATCGACGTACGCAACAAGTGTAACGTGCTCTACCGTCAATGGGCTGTGGCCTATAAGGACACTCCTGGCCTCCACAACATCGCAACACTCTACAAGCAACTACCCCAGAAGCCTCGTCCTCGTCATAGCCAAGCGCAATCCAAGGTTCTCCGCGAGACAGAAGCAGATGCTCACGAGGACCCTTCGCCGACCCCTCCGCCTGCTCCTGCTGGTGGACACTCTCGTGGTCACTCACGGTCGAGCTCCGCTGTCAATGCTTCAGCCTCGACCTCTCGCCCTGTCTCGCTCACTCCAACACCTCATTACTCTTTCCGCGATGCCGTCAAGGCATCTACGAAAAAGAAGGACAAGAATGCCACTACCACGAAATTCAGCTTCGAAAAGGAAAAGCCAAACATGATCCAAAGTATAGCTCAAGCATCAATCGCCTCGACCAATCTGCTCAATGCTCTCCAACTGATCAACCGCGAGAACGAACGCGTCTCTGAGAATCCTGAAGTCATGAACCGTTTCGAGACATGCAAGTTGCTGAGAAGAAATATTTTGAGGTACATCCAATTGGTTGAAAGTGACGAGTGGATTGGAAGTTTGCTATCTGCGAATGACGAATTGGTCAAAGCACTCACGAGCTACGAGATTATGGACAGATCACTCGACGATGACAGTGATAGTGACGCTTGGGAACACATGCCTGAACATGAACCCCACGCCACCAGCACTGAATCGCAGCTTGCCGGACTCAAGATCGACGGAGAGGGAGCTGCACCACCCAAGCCTCCCCGACCCACCAACCTCGCTATGCCCGCTAAACCTGACTTCGGTAAGGCACGAGCAGAGGAAAGTGATGAGAGCGAGAACGAGTACGAGGAAGACGATGAGGACAACCCATTCGGAGACTCCAATGCTGTTAAGACACCTCATGTGGAGAGACCGGGTATGACCTGGAAGAACATCTAGAAGAACGTCTCAAAGAAGACCCAGAGGAATGCCTCAAAAGCCTGGAATCACTTTCTGGATTTGGGTCCTTCTATTGTTCCAAGAGATTAGCTTGTGCCATGGACTGCTCCTCGATCGCGGAACTTCTGATTGGTGAGGGAGGCACCCTCGTGGACGCCGCTCTGCTGTCTCTAATGTTTTTATTGCTTTTCTGTGCCTAGCCTGCTTCTCATTCTTTGCACTGTCGATATACCTTTGGAAGCAAATGCATTATTAGTCGAAGGCTTGTCTGCTTGATTTGTGTAGGATGTGAATGCACCTGAAAATACTCTCCTCTCGAATCATCCAAGCGAATCTATCAAAAACTCCAGTTGCAGTGAGGAGCACAATGGGAGAAGCACATACATTTTCGCTGCCACAAAAGAATTCGGCTTTTCCACGACTGGTAACATAGTCTTCTTTTGACAGGATATGTGCAGAAACGAAAGAAAAAGAAACACCATGCTTGCAAATTCCCATGCCACCAAAACTCCAAGCCCCCAAACCTCGCACGCAAAAAGAGCAAGCAAAAGTCCTTGCTATACTCCCTCACCTCAAATAAAACGTCCCGATCCAACTCTCCCTCCTCCCAAACCACCTCCTCCACGGCTTTCCGGCCTTCCTCCTCCACAAGCCCCTGATTCTCTTCCTTAGCCCTTTAACCTTTTCCTCTTGCTCAACCCTCCATCTGTACCCTTTCTTCACGCATCCAGGTTTCCCGTGCGCATGAAAATGGCAGATTGGCTGTTTTGTGCGTGCGTGGTGGGCAGTTGCAGGGTAATTCCTCTACATTACCGTGCAGGGGATGATGCAGCAGGAGCAGTCGTCGCCGCACCAGCAAGGAAGCTTTACACCGGGAGTCATGCGTTTGATGGGTGCTGAGGCTGAAGAGGTTGCGGAGGCTGACGAGGAGGAAGAGGGAGTTGAGAGGGCGGTTGTGGTGGGGTTGGTGGTGATGACTTGTTGAGGCATGTTTGGCGGTTCTGGTTGGGTGGTTTTATGTGGGCTTGGGTTTGTAGAACTTGGTAGTTTGAACAATGACTGTGGAGATGTTAGTGTCCGAGTCTTCGTTGCATATTATGTATGTGGATAAAACGTAGAATCGAGTGTAGGGAATGAGGATAGCACTTACTCGTTATCAACTCGCTTGCTAGGTCTATTGACTCTCTGAATTCAAGTATTACTCCTTATCGTATGCACAGGTCGTGTTGGTCACAGTCGTTTTCTTAAAGGACGTCGAATTGCAGAGTCGTGATATCGTAGTCTTCACAGTTTAGGTAAGAGCAAAAGAGGAGACAAAGAAATAAACGCTTGGGCGAAAAGGCGGAGGGCCTGATGTATGTATACAACAGGGTTTAGGAGGCCTCGGCGCATACGAAAGACGCGTCATACGTCACTGTCCCGCGGCGCTAAAAACCAAGCATGGAGAAATCGTGGCGTCGAAACCATGGCGCAGGGCGTGGCTGAGTGAACATAGAAGGAAGGTGGCATAGGACAGATACAGAAGGCACGATCACCATCGCTATATTTGTTTCTTTGGAGACACTGATTAAGCGGAAATGAACAGTCCCGTAAAGCGACCCAGATATACTTTCCTCCCGCTGCTTGTAGTGCCAATTTGGCAGAGTTGGATGTTGCTTGGGCCACCCTGTTCTCCAAGATGTTCAGAGGAACAACGTACGAGAGGGCCATCTACTAGCCTGCGTAATGCCACACCAGGTTCTTACTGTACATGGCTAGGCGTCTGCCCGAGATGAAAGTAGTTTAGCTAGCCCACTGCTTTTCAGCATTCTCGAATCAAGAAAAGCCTCCAACTTGACGTCGACGCTTGGACATGTGATCTTTTCATCATCGATTTACCATGTGTCACCGAGAACGTTTAACACGGGATATTCGAGAATGATGGTAGAAAAACATATTCATGATATTACATAAAAGGGAAAACGCCGCCATGCCATGTCACATCTCATATCTCATTCTACTTGAAGCCCTAGTACTCGTCCGAGTAATATTCTTCGTCCGGCATCATAGCACGGTATCGTCTACTAGCAAGATCCTGCTCGAGACCGCCATCTGCATCAGGGTCTGCATAGCCTGTGAAAAGAGTTAGTTATGGTTCTAGGAACAGTATCGAGTTTAATGAACTTACCAACTCCACCGAAGAAGCTCAAAGCGACAGGCAAGAAGACCAACGCATGCAGAGCAGCCCAAATGACAAGTGCCAGCCAGACCCTGAAGTAGTAAATTTCAAAGATCTTGCTACGAGTGAAGGCGAGCACAAAGACGCCAAGAAGCTTGGTGACTGTAATGCCCGAGAAGACCGAGGCGCCAACATTGACAAGTGCGGCCCAAGCACGTGCATCCTTACCACGCAGACTGTGGCAGCGCTCAAGAAGGGACGGCGAGGGGACTGAGAATGCACGGGCAATGTGAGCACAGAACTCGACCGAGATACCAACACAGATGATAAGATTGACCAGGGACACGGCATTGAGAGAAACTCCAGCCAAGGACATGGTGCCAATGATATCCACAACAGTCATACCGACTGTCAAAGTCACCACAAGACCGGTGGCAAGAGATCCGAGAAGAACACTGCTCAACACGAGGATGAAGCCCAAAGCGCCTCCAATGAGAGCTCCAGAAAGACGTACGATCGAGACGTATTGATCGAAGAAGATGTAGAAATTGCTGTAAGGGAAGACCTCTACACCTGTGCGGGTAGTGATTTCGTTCGAGATGCGTCGAGCGGACTTATAGGCTGCAATAAAGTCGCTCTGACTATGCATAGGTGTGTGCGATGTGCGGAAGTGCGAAGCAGGGATGCTCAGACTGCTGTTATCAACGACAAGAGCATTGCCATATGCAGCTTTGCCAGCCAATGGACATTCACTGGTTGTGGGCGCCTGGAGCCAACGCTCGAGATACGAGACAAACTCTTCACCTTCGGGCATACCGTTAAGGGTCACGTTCCATGGAGGATTGCGATTCTCGAAGCAAGTATGTGATCCATCGACACAACATTCCTCGAGCGAAGGATTGAGCCAAAACAGGAAGTCGTCAATCCAACTGGCAGTCGAGTCGGAGATGTAGCTGATCTCTGGACGCTTGCGCTCTTGCTCAAGAATGTTTGCGAGAGAGAAGTCTTGACAAGTGGAGAAGCGGCCACAGATTTGCTGCTGATGTTGGCGAGCAGTTGCATTCAGGTCTTTGGTAACGAAGTAGACCGGCGGTCCAGCCTCGAAGTAGTCGTAGAGATCATCGAAGTATTTAATAAGGTACGAGTCGGACGGAATCGCAATGCGTTGATCAAGTCCAAGCTCGACATTAGGCAAAAGAGCAAGACCGATGGTGAAGAAACCAAGGAAAATAGTGATGATGGCAGTCTTAGTCTTCTTTCCAAGTAAAGCAGGAGCGTACGTCTTGCGGATGAAGCGTTGGAGCGAACCTTCCTCTTCAATACCTGCCAAGCCAGGCATGCCAGCGATTGCCATGGAGTTGGAGTCAGCACCCTTTACCTTGACGAAAGGGAAGCAATCTGCACGACCAGCCTCAACACGTTTCTGGTTGAGTGCAAGGATCGAGATGAACATGGTGACTTGTAATATGGCGTTGATGAAAACTGCTCCAGCTGCGTAAGCGGCAAAGTTACGAACAGCGGGCATACCAACTGCAGCACCAAGCGCAAATGCAACGGTCTCAGTAGTCGCAGATAGAAGGATACTGGGGCCCATACGACCAAGAGCCTTTGCAATCCTCTCGCTGACAGGCTCATCGGCATGACTGATGTTGACACGCTCAAACTCGTGAACAATGAGGAAGATGTTGTCAACACCGACTGCGAGCACCAAGAATGGAATGACCTCAGCGATAATCAATGTCGCCTTGACACCAGCGGCAGCGAAAAGACCAACTGATGCCGAGACAGACATAAGAACGATGAGAATACCCACAACACCGAGCATGAATTTTGACTGAACGAGAGCATTTGCAGGGTTGTTGAGCACATCTCTAACGGTCAGAGTAGTGGCACCGAGAGCAATAGATGCGTACAGGAACATGATCAGATAGCTGACAGCAACAATCTTGGCATCAGTATTAGTCGATTTGTTGAGCTCCTCCTCGAGACTGATCTCGGTGTTGAAAGATAGACGAAGGCCATGTTCCGAAGCTTCTTCCTGAACAGTAAGCAAGAGTCCCTTAAGACTCTCTTCCCAGTCCATGGCTCTCTCGAGCTCGAAAGTGCCCTCAGCATGGTTGCTAACTGCCCATGTGACAACAATAGCAGTAGAATTGATGACACTGCCATTGTAGCCACCGAAGAGGTAGCGAGGGTTGAGTGGCTGCTGGAAGTCAGGCAGACAGTTAACGGGGGTATCAGCGCAAGCCTCGAGATCATCGGCCCACAAATCAGGGTCAACGAGATCAAAGTCACCGCCAAAATAGCCGGTCAACGATTGGACGACACAAGCATCTCCAGTGGGTTTGTAACAGACATCATCAAGAGTATAACCGCCATTGATCGACTTCATTCTGCGTATCCGGTTCTCAACATCGAACCACCAATTAAGTGTATTGTAGGACAGAACAGGACCAGGGCCAGTAGACAAAGTATCATTGACCAGGAAGGCTTGTTCAGCTCTGAAGAAAGGACCGAAGGACTTGTCGAAGAAGGCCTTCTCCTTTGCCGCTTCAGAGTCAGGAGAGACCCATAGCTTGACAGGGTCAGTCTCGACAGTGAAGCGCATCCAGCCTAGGCTCAGCAGCGCAACAATGATGACCGAGGAACTGATGGTGATAGCAGGGAATGTGGCAGCACTTCTACCGAGACGTGAGAATATTCTGTCACAAACCGTGTTCAGGGGGTAGCTTCTGGTAGGCTTTTCAAGAAGGCCGGCCTGGTGTACAATGTCGCCTTCATCTTCGTCGTCACTAGGAGAAGCATCTTGCAACAGTCTCAAGCGCTCGTTGCGGCTCTTGGTGTGCTTAGCATAAGCGACATGACCGGAGACAGCCAGGATCAGCAGGAACAAGAAGACAGAGTAGATGATGATGACAGCGAAGGACAGGCATGGCAAGACGCCAACCTTACACTCGTGGGCTTCCTTAACGGAAGGAAGCTCGGGACAGGAAGCAGCGCAGTCAACGCAAGCACACTTGTATCTCTCATCAGTGCTGTTGCATGGATGTGCTTTGTCGGATCCTGGCTTCATTCCAGGGAAGTCTGCCTTGCTAGGGATGGGGAAATTGATCTGGAAAGGGCTGCCAAAGGGCTTCTTGTCGCCCAGGAACTTGAGGAACTGGGTGTAGTTCTTTGCGCCACCACCAATCAGATCCATAGCCTTTCCTCCAGTGGCGCCAAATTTGACATCCTTACAACTGTTGTAGAAAGCACTTCCATACTCTTCAGAGATAAGTTGGTCGAGTTCGGTGACCAACAACTTGTCGCCCTTTGGGACAGTGTTGGTAACGTTGACAAAGAGAGACTGGTCGGGTGAACAAGTGAATGTGCAGAAGAGGTTGAAGAAGTTCTCTTTGCAGGCAGGGCAGGCGCCTATGATGGATTCGGCACGCTTGAGATTTGAGCTGAGGGCTCCCAGCTGCTCATCTGTGCAACACACCGGGCCTTCGGCCCACTTGTCGCCACAGATAGACATGAGTGTCTTGCGCGTGTCTGCGGTAGGCTCTTCGGCCAAGCCGTTGTCCGGACATGGCAGATCTGAGCCAAAGAAGCCTTGCTTGCCACAATGTCCGCGGATAGCGCATCTACCAGCCTCGTGTTCGTGGGTAAAGCCGTCTGATGCTGTTGTCTCGACTCCAAATGCTGTTTGCTGTGTTTTGGCCGAGGCTGAGGCAGACAGTAGGCTCAGACCCGCCACTGCGAGCCATGGCCGCGTGAATCTCATTTTCCAAGCTCTTCACGGTTTGTTGGAAGTGTGCTCGATCGTGCTTGTCGTAGCGAGGAGTTGTGGTAAGGTCGTGTGTCGAGCTCGCGAACAGTAGTCACTGAAGTGGCTGGGACGTATGATCGGAGGAAGAGTTTCAGCCGCGAAGAAATGATCGATGGACGTCACGAAATGACACGTCCGAGGCAGACTGATTGAATCTACACGGAAACGAACAATCACCTCAAGACGATATCTGTGTCGAAACAGAACAGATCAAGGTGGTGCCTTGACACAATCGAACGACTCGCGCCGCTGGCCGCCTCCGCATTTGCTTCCCGCACCAGACGTCTGATGACGGATGACGGTGCCAAGCTCAGCCACACTTACACCAGCCTCAATCCGTCTCCTGCCGTCTTGTGTGGCTATCATCTTTCAACACTTGAAGCAGCTAACACTTGTTGATGGTAGTATTACATGTTCTTCCGTCTGTATAACGTCTCATGTAGCTAGCAGAGCTTCTAGCTTCTCTCATCCCAAAATCGCCCTTATGCTTTTCCTCCGTGTCATTCATCAAGTAATCGGCGCTCATTCTTCTTCCTTTATGCACCTCTTCATCGTGGCGCGGCCTCTGTTCCTGAATGCGCTTCTTTGAGTAGCATCCAATTGTAAGAAGCTGCTGCGTTACACCACACATGCTTCATGTCGTCGTTGTCTTCAATCATGCCTGAGACTCGCCACCACCGGGAGCTGCGCCTGAAGAAGGTCCACGACCAGCACCGCCTCTGCCACCACGTCCACCGCGCTCCATACCACCACGACCACGTCCTCCACGGCCGCCACGTCCACTACGAGCGCCCTCGCTGTCGGATTGTCCACTACGGTATCCACTCTGCTGGCCTGATGCTGTGCGTGAGCTGCCCCAAGTACCAGCCTGGAATCCACCACGGGCTGGGCGTTGCTTGAATTCGCTAATTCTCAATGTTGAGTACTTGCTATCCGATGCAGGGCTGCGCTTGAGGACCTCTTGCATCTCTTCGTGTGAGTTGAAGTGTGCGATCCAGAAGCCCTTGCTAGTTCTCTCCAGCTTGGTAACCTTCTTTTGATCCTCCTCGCTGAAGATCTGGCGCACTTCGGCCTCGTCATCGGTACCATTGATGGGAGGAATGAAGATTGACTGACTCTTGGGAGGTTCCTGGGGCTTGGGTGTACCATCTGCGGCGGGTGTGGCAGCAGTCTTTTCTTCAGTCTTTGCAGGTGCGGGAGTGCCATTGGTTGGGGCTGCAGCCTGAGGGCTTGGTGCGGGCTTGGCAGGCGCAGGAGAAGGCACCTGTTGAGGGGTAGCAACCGGAGGTCTAGCGGTTTGGTGAGGTCCAGCAGCACGCGAAGGTGCGTTTGCGGGAGCAGGAGCAGATGTCGATGCAGTAGAAGGGCCGGAAGGTGTAGGTACATTGCTGGGTGTAGGTGCTGATGCAGTGACCGGTGCTGTGGGTTGTTGAGGTTGAGCTGCTTGAGCTGGTTGTGCAGGACGTGGAGCGGGCTTGCCAGCACGGTGAGAGAAATTGAAACCCTGAGCCTTCATCTCGGTACCAATTCTGCCCTGGTCAATGTCGAGCAACAGCCAGCCGAAGGCAGCATCGGCCAAGTTGAAGTTCCACATGTTCTTGAAAGCGCTCTCATCAACAACACCGCCCTGAGGACCAGTGTAACCGCCACCGAAGGGGTTTCCGCCATTTGCGACGGAGGGCATCTTCGAAACCAAGTCAAGAGCGTTGTTGAGCAGGCGCTGCTGCGACTCATTCTCAGAAACTGCAGGCTCGACCTCGCTCTTAACAGTCTCCCAGACGTCGTTGAAAGAGGCCTTGGAAGCGGCCAACTTGCCGCGGTAATGATCCAGAGTAGGGTTGACGCTGAATTCGTTGTAGGAGCTGCCGTAACGGAAGTGCAAGCCGGCCGAAATAGAGAAATCAGCCTTCAGGGCCACAGCCAGCTGATTCAGCAGACCCTCACGAGCAGGCGAGGCGTGAGTGACGAAGACACGGGTCTCAGTAGGGTCGTAGACACGGTTGGCTGTGTCGATGAGTTCACCAATCTGAAGGAGAGTGGTCCACATTGTTCCTTGTCCTCCAGCAATAGTGGTGCGACCCTCACCATTGTCGAACAGCTTGTGCATGACAACAGCGCCTCCCAGACCCAAGAGGCGCAACTTGACACCACCAATATCGAGCAGGCGGGCATGCGACTCATCAATGACGAACAGGTTGTTGATCTTGTATTCTCCTGAGCGCAGCTTTTCCAAGACCGAGACGTCTTCACATGCACCCCATACTGTGTAGACAGGCTTCTCAAGTGTATAGGTGCCGTTCAAGAATTGCGGGAGTTCTGACAAAGGCAAGTTCTCGCGCTGGAAGCGCTCCTTGATTGACGATTGGGCCGGGGCGCGGGCGATGTCATTCTTGACAGCATCGTTAAGGAGAGGGGAATATTGCGCAACGTGCTTGAGGGTCCTAGCTGGCATTAGTCGATGCATAATGGTGATTGAGCAAGGGAGCTCACTTCTCCGCAATGCGGTCGAGCGAAGTGTTGTCGTAGAAGCCGAAGTCACCGGTATGGATGATGTAGTCGGCTCTTGCGTTGCGTGCGAGTTCGTTCAGGGATCGAAGATTGCCTGGCCCATCACATCAATGTCGGTCCTTCCTCCCTAGTGATGCTGTATGCTCACCTCGCACATCGGCGATACAGAGAACTCTGGCGCCACCAGCCTGCACCACGCGACCTTGGTTAGGGAGAAGTGGCGTCGCTCCGGGAACGGGACCAGATGCTTGAGCGGGAGTGCCATTCGGAATGTAGGCCTGGCTGTATGAGCGCGGTTGAGTAGGTGGTTGCTAGACGGGCATCAGCATGGATGAAGCAGCAAACACATCAAGCGCAAGATGCGGACTCACAGCCATGAGGGATGTTTCGGGGGTGTGGTGTGATGCGCTTTGTGAGGGGTATCAAATTAAGGAAACAGATTGCAAAGCAGAATTAAGACAATGAGCACACAGGTGCAGAGTCAAGTGAACAATGAGAAAGAAGGCGGAGATGTTAATGTGAAGGAGAAGTGAGCTTCCACGTCGTTTACTCCTGCCACCGCAGCTGCCAAAGCCCGTCTGTCTGCATCTGTAAGGCGCACGAACCCCGAATGCCAAGGCCGTCTGGATACATCTTGTTCCCATCCAACACTCCCTCACATTTCATGGGAAGAGTCCTTGATATGAATGGACGGCGGGTATGGATCATGGTACACTGCGTCAAATTCTCATACATGCATTTGTTATGTCAGATTGCCAATCTCGATGGTCAAATAGAGCCATCACTATCTCACTGTGTCCAAGCTTCGATCCAAGCAGCCCAGCCTCCTCTTCCATCAGCTTCTTGTCTTCCGGTTTTCCTTTGATCTCCTCAGTATTCCATGGCATCTTCAAAGAGTCCTCTAAGCTGTGCTCTTTCCTCATCTACATTCTGCATGTCCAAGCTAGGTGCCAACATGAGTACTCTTGCTTGTGGCATGGTTCCCTCGACCAGCTGATCCACGTCGCTTCTGCCAAAGCCTAGATCCTTCAATCCTCTAGGCTGGTCACCCAGATCTACTAGGAACTTGGCTAGTGCTTCACTCAGAACTTCTCCAGCACTTTCCTTCTTGACCTGGCTGATGTCCACACCGAAACACTCAGCTGCCGCAAGATGTCTCTCTGGGTTGCTTGCTCCAGTAAACTTGAAAACGGCAGGTGCGGTGACAGCGACACTGACACCATGAGGAATGATCGGGTGGTCGACCTCGTAACCGTTGTGCTTGTAGCCTGGATTTTGACCGCTGACAGGATAACTCATGCCGTGGCACAAGTGTACACCTGCATTGCCGAAACCAACACCTGCCAAGGTTGCTGCCAACAGCATCTTGCTCTGTGCTTCGTGATCATCTGGGTCCTTGACCGCTCTGGGCAAGTACTTGACTGTATCTCTTAAAGCTTGCAGACTGAAGATGTCTGAAATAGGGTTGGCACCCTGGTATGCTGGTCGTTCAATAGGGTTGCGAGGTCTTGGCACGCGTTCGTGGTAAGGAATGGCCGTCCATGATTCCAGAGAGTGGCAAAGAACGTCGAGACCACTTGACGCGTGTACAGCAGAAGGCATAGTACGAGTGTTGAGAGGATCACATATGCCCAGCGTTGGCTTCAGGTTACGATGTGCGATACCAGTCTTCGCCTTTCTCGACACTAAATCGAAAATGGCCGTGCCTGTCGTCTCGGAACCAGTTCCTGCTGTTGTGGGCACTGCAACAAGCGGCTTCAGCTTGCCTTGAATGGGCAGTCCTTTTCCCAGAGGGGCGTTGACAAAGTCCAGGAAGTCAGCCTCAGGGAAGGTTGTGTAGAGGTTCATGAGCTTCGCCGTGTCAATGACCGATCCACCTCCAACAGCAAGGAAGGCGTCAGGAGCGTGAGGTTTGGCGAATGCGATTGCTTCCTTGATACTGGATGAAGTAAGCATTTTGACCTCAATATCCGACCTCGCGCGACAAGACTTACGAATGGTCCTTGGGCTCGACTCGACAGTTGCTGTAAATCTCATACTTGATTCCTTCCCTATCAAGACCTTCCTGAACTTGCTTCATGGCAGTCAAGTGCAAGACAGTGCTATCGGTCACGATCATGACCTTCTTAGCACCCATGTTCTTAAAGTCCATGCCAACCTCCTTGGTACAGCCAGGTCCGAATCGGATGCTTGATGCTGCCATCTCGAAAGCATATTCTTTCTGTTGCGAATAATCGACAGGTGTCGCGAGTGCACGTCGTCCTTGGGTGATGCTAAGAGGGTTGTGGTGGTGTCCTGGGTTGCTGTGGCATGGACATCCTGGGCCGTGTGTGCTTACTGCACGTAAGAGATTGAGTGCTCTTGCTGCTCGGGTTGGTGCTATGCGGATTGCTGCCATTGTTACAGGTATGGACCACAAGAGGGTATGCAGAAAGAAGATTCAAGGGCCCTCACGACATGTTTTGACGTGCATCATCATTGGGGGGCCAGCGGATATTGCGGGGAGCTGCTTGCTGTCTCATTGCGGGGTTCGATGTATGCCGATGAGCCGGTTTATGCCATCTTTTGGCTGAACCACCTGCCATCTGCGGTCACGCAGAGTCACAACAAGTGCTGCTAGCAAGAGTCGTTCACGCAGATACTATAGTCAGATCGTGGTGACCAGATATCGTGTCGTTATCTGGACTGTCCGTACACCGCGTTCAAGCAATTGCTTCAAGGCATACAAGCCGAGGCACGATCGACCCCACAATGCGGCCTTCTCACCCCCGAGACATCTCTCGACACTGAGCTGCGATGTCGGCGTCCTGCTCGCTCCACAAGATTGACATCAGAAAGACAGTTCTCTTGAGTACACCGACCACCTTCCCATTTGCAGGAGACCATCACAATGCTTCTGGAGGAATGCATACTACTTTCGCAAAAATGGGTCCTCAACAGCGTAGATCAAGTTGTGACCAGAGCCATTCCAAAACGCAATTGTATATATCGACAGCTTCTAATCTTTACTTCTCGACATGGAGAAGAAGCTTTGATGCGTGAGGTTGTGAGAGTGGTTGGCACATTGAAGGTACATACAACAGCCTACTTCCTGCGCTTTCATAGCTTCCAGCCCGAGAGTACGGCGGCAACCTGATTCATGACATAGATTGAACAATGTTACACAGGTGCGTCTGTGCCACCACAACATCTTCAGGCTATGCTCTTTCCCACTGCTTCTTCGAAACCGTAAGCTAGTGAGCAAAGATGTCTAGACTCTATTGCGGTAGCCTCATCTTTGGGGTACCACACAACGTCTTGCGGTTGTTTACATCTCGAGCAGACTCAAGGACTCCTCACCCGCTTCTCACATCACAATGTTTCTCCGCCTTTTCGCGGGCTGCCAAATGGCACGAAGGACCTGGTGTATGTGATCCTGTCATTGGAACTCGGAGACGACAGACACCTGGAGCTCGACAGTAGACTTCCGAAGAGAAGGCTGATGCTTTTGCATGTAGAAAACCCATCACCGAGGGCGAACTTCCCGGTACGCTGTTCATGTCTAGATTACGCGATGGTACTTTGTCAAGACCATCAGCTGGTGTGTGTCTGACAGAAGCTAACCACAGAGGTGGAGTTGAAGCAAAGCTAGGACAGGCCGCCCTAGCATGGATTTGGGACCAAAGAGGCGATCTCACGTATCCGGATGACAATGACCTTGTGTACGCCATAGTCGATCTGCTTGTGCGTGAGGGTCAAGAAGAAGATGTCTGGCGTTGGATGCAGTGCGAGTCGCCTCGGTCGAAGGAACTCCCCGAGTTTGTCAGATGCGGAATCCTGTGCAGAGACACTCTGCCGAGGGGGGCCGAAAGAGTGGTCTACTCAGAGTCACTCGCAAAGATCAAAGAATGGCTCAATGTCCTCCACACGACGTCAATCTCCACCCCAAATATGGTGCCCAGCCAGTTTTTTCACTTGCCTCAAGCCGAGCCAAACTACGTCCGGAAATGTTTGAAAGCGATTGAGGACATGATATCGGCTGAGCAGAGTAACGACCGACCTCTAAAACGTGCATGGATGGCCTTTGGTTGTCTGGCAGAAGATTGTCCCAGTCCCCAGTCCGAGTAAGTGACCCTAACAAAGTTGTTTCGAGATACTGATGATTGCGAACTGCGTAGCTCCGCACAGGAGGTTATTGTGACTAGAAGCCTCCCTCTCGATAGTCCATAGTCTTCGCGTCTTCACTTGTCTTGATTGGATTGGTACCAGTAATGCGCTCGAACACACTTCAATCAAGCAGCGTAGTGCAGACACCAGTACAGCACTTGAACTAGCTACAATGATACATTACAATTCCACTCGGCTCTCTTTTTGGATCTTGAACATTTCTGGCGGCTCCAAGTCGTAGAAGTCGTGAACGAAATCGACGTGATCCAAAAATGCGGGTTTGTCAAGTATTTCAATTTCGTGGCCCTCTTCTCGACACACCGAGCACATATACCTGTCGGAGAAAGCAAATATCTCCCATTCGATCGTGCTAGCACGAGAGCGACGAGACTCAACCAATATCCTCGCGCAACTTTCCAGCTTATCATATAGTCCCCGAACCGAGCAATACTCCTCGGCTTTTGCCATAGATGTGCTTGTAATACACTCAGAAAGTTCCTTCAAGTTGCCGATCTGTAAATGCTCGAAGTCTTTGAGGGCTATAGTGCTCTTGTCCCTAGGACGTTTCTTGACTGGTTGAGTCTTGTTAAATGGCCAACAGGAACGCCAGGAAGATGAGGTCTTCTCCATTTCGCTGCCTATTTCGAGTAGGCACTGCAATCTTCCTGTACAATTGTATAGAACCTGAACTTCGTTTGCAGCCAGGCGCGCATAATCTCCGTCGTTGGCAGCGCCTATCGTGTGCTCTACTGGAATTTGTGTTTTGATCCGAGCGTCGAAGGGTTTACGGTGTTTCGAGTTGGCCATCGTAATTTGGCAGACATCAACAAGAGAGATTGGCTCTACAGCCTCAGGTCGTCGGTAAGATCTCAAGACGTAGACCCCAGAAGAAGTGCGTTCACAAGCTCCAAGCACAACCCTGCGAATCTCAGAAACTGCCTTGCGGTTTGCAGAACTGACTTACGTTTGGCACATTCAGGGCACTGACAGCAATTGCGAGGCATTCTGCTGGCGTGCGTCTTGAGGTGAGCGAGGTGAAAGCTTAGGCTTCGTGAGTTCCATCTCATCTAGGTGCAGTGCAGCATGTATATGGCTGTAGTATTGCCGTAGCAACATCGATCGTTCCAGGGTTTGAGGACGAGCAACACCCAAACGATCTGGAAATCTAGTAGCCATTTCTTCGAGAGAAAGTCTCAGGTGTCCCAGCATGACAGCAGCGAGTCTAGGAAAGCATCAGGCTTAAGGCTCAGAGATATGATCGACGATACATACCCTCCTTCACGCACACCGCAGATCAAGTCGAAATAGTGGTGAAAGCGAAAGTCATCATGCTCGCCGGTAAAGGTCATCAGATGAGGCGATGCCTTACTTGTCACTATTTTGGAGCCCTCTTGCTTCTCCAGCTTGATGATCTGTTCCATAAGAATTTTCAGAAGAAACAGGCAAGCAGGCCAAGACGTCTCATCAGCAACTACCATCAGATCAGAATATAGTATATCGAGCTCGATCAGCGTCAACATACTCAACACCAATGCGTTCTTGCCATCCCAAGGCGCGCGTCCGAAGCACGCTTGGCTCATACTCGAACGTGTTGGATTTTCATCCTGGACAGACTTCACGCCCATTTCAAACCTTAGTTTTGGTTGAAGCTCTCGCTGGTCTGATGTGTGGCAAAGCTAGTTGATGTAATCTGTGGACACCTTTGTGCTTGCTGATGTTTCGTGACTTTGTTAGGAGATATCTTGTGAGGGGCATCAAATTCCGATTAGGCTGGGAAACCTCGAGATAATGTATGAAGATCACAAGTCACACACTGCGCCCGTCATCTGTCTGCACTGGTATTTGCAATAGATAATCCCGGCCTCCTGCTGAGCCCCCCTTTGCTTCGTACGCTGGTGATTCCGAGATGGCCAACGACTCAAACGTAGATTTTTCTACATTCGTGGCATACCAATCACACGTTAGTACAGAGCTATTGTAGCCCCGCTTGACGAAGCCGGAGTTCACGTCGCTGACCTATCGAGAAAGGCACCCAACTTCGTGGTTGCGAGACATTACAGCCTTGAGGCTTGCAGCCTGCTTTTCGGGAATTGGCTATGATTGGCTGTAGAGCATACAGATTGCTGCATTTCTGACGCGTCTTGGGTTGGTTGGTTGTACTGCATGCAAGCCACGCACTGGCGCTCAGACTTGAATATACTGTGAAGTACCCGAATCTTCATCGATAAGGAGTTTTCGACATATAAAATATCATGACTGCTGCGTGTGTACTTTATGGCCTTTTCTGTCGTAGTTAAGTGAGTATTTATCTTGCCTTTTGGCTGTGAGCTTGAACAGCCGAATCATGCCACGCTGTCTGTACCATTCTGGACTTGATTGCGGGTCATGCTGCAGTTGCGGGAGCCTGGAAATTCCCAAGGCATGTGGGATTCGTCCACGTTTCAATTGAGCAGCAAAGCCAGCCCACTGCAGCAGGTTGCAGCTGCTGCAGGAAGTCGTTCAAAATAATAGGTTTTCTGCAGCTCTGCGATCTGAGTGCTGTTAGTGTAGGTCTCATCGCTTTAGTTGAAAAGAGGTGTTTGTTCAATGCACAGAGATCTTCGCGAATGCGTACTAGATGTGAATGCAACTGGGACAACACTTCTGTCAATTCCAGATGTGTTGGCAACAGCCATTCACAGTCGGCCAATTCTTTCCTCGAGTTTGACAAAGTCACCTCTGATTTTGTCACTACGAGCATGAATCATGCTGCTGTTTTAAACAATCACTGGTCTCTAGGACCACTGGCGAGATACTGAGTGATATGACGAGCAAAAGCAAGATCTCAGTAAAACAAGCCTTTCAGATAAGCATTCCCCACCTTCCTCTTCGTGAGAACGAGCGGCAGAACCGGTTGGAGATCAAGTTGAGGTTGGAGTAGATGGAGTACAGTCTAGAGATAAGCAATGAGCTTATCGCTCGGTTTCTGTTTGCGGCACTACTCTATAGGTAAGTGTTGACGGAGATATCACGTCTTTTACCGTAATCTCATATGTAATAATTGTATAAGTTAAGTATCCTTACCTTCCTCTTGTGCATCGCACCTTCTCTTAGTAAGTCGCAGCAATGACTATCAATTTCTCGTCAGAAGCTGTTTTGCCCTCGAAAGAGACAATTCGAAAAAGATTTACGACTCTCGAAGCCTGGGCTCTGCCGAAACAAGAATCAACAATTGCACCCGAACATGTTTGGACAAACAAAGATATGGATCCTGTGCCCATCTCGGACCAGACTTGGGGCATGTGGACCTGGATAGCATAGTGAGTAGAGTTACCATGTCCAACAGGACCAGTCGCTGATATTGGACAAAGCTGGGCAACCGATGTTATCAACTTGGGTACTTGGGAGACAGCCAGTTCAATCATTCAAGTTGGCCTAACCTGGCGTGATGCCATCCCTATCATGGCCGTCGGTTGCCTTTGCGTTGCCATACCAGTGGTCCTCAACGGAGCTATGGGCGCTCATCTTCATGTTCCATTCAGTGTCATTGTTCGTTCTGGATTCGGTTACTACTTCGCATACTTCTGCATTGCATCAAGATGTATCCTGGCCATGTTTTGGCTTGGTATACAAAGCGCCAATGGCGCTCTCGCCATGCAGATCATGATCATGGCAATCTGGCCATCTTTCGCTTCCTACGACTGGAATGGGCGCAACAATACTGTAGGCTATGTGCTCCGTCTTCGACTTTCCATGACACCCCTTTGCTAACTCTCGAACAGCTCCCTGAAAGTGGTGGCATCAGCACAGCCGGCATGATCGCTTACTTTGTCTTCTGGATCATCCAACTTCCTTTGCTTCTGATCCCACCTACCCGGCTACGCTACTTGTTCATTGTCAAAATGATCGCAGCTCCCATCACAGCAATAGCAACTCTTGGTTATATGGTGCATAAAGCCGGTGGCAGCGGCGCCATCTTTTCACAGCCGGGAACGGTAACGGGAGATGCTAGGGCTTACCTTTGGCTAAGCTGCATGTCTTCCGTGACAGGAGTCTGGGCTACTCTCGCTGTAAACGTGGCCGACTTTTCACGTTACGCCAAAGCCCGTCCAGATGGCAAACCAAACCATGCACAATATGTGCAGTTGCCCGCTTTACCTATCCTATTTACTCTGTGTGGTGTTCTTGGTGTCATCACAACCTCAGCATCCAAAGTGGTCTACGGCGAGTTCTACTGGAATCCTCTGGACATTGTTGAGCAATGGCTTAAGAACGGACATGCTGGACGAGCGGCAGCATTCTTCGCTGCACTGACTTGGTTCATTGCCCAAGTCGGTACAAACATCACTGGCAATTCTATCTCTGCGGCCAACGACCTTTGTGTGATGGCCCCGAAGTACATCAACATCAGACGCGGGTGTATCATCGCTGCTGTTGTGTCTTGTTGGGTTATGGTGCCATGGAAAATTCTGAAGAATGCGCAAACGTTCCTCAGCTTCATGTCCGGGTACTCGGTTTTCCTTGCTCCTATGGCTGGTAAGTGCTGCGATTCATCGAGTGTTGAGGAACATCTACTGACACTTTCTCAGGCATCATAGCAGCCGATTACTGGCTGATCAAGCGCCGTCACATTGACGTGCCAGCTCTTTACGACCCACACGGACGATACAGATATATCTACGGCGTCAACTGGCAGGGTCTGATTGCATTCCTTGTTGCCGTCTGTCCCAATCTGCCAGGTCTTGCAAATTCAATCAACGCTAGTCCCATCTCTGCGGGAGCCAAACATCTGTACTCCTTCGATTGGCTTTATGGCTTTGTATCAGGTATCTTTGTCTACACAGTGCTGAACAAGTTGTTCCCATCAAGGGAAGCATTGGTCTCCAGATCAGTCTATTCTCTGGAAATTCTCGAGGGCGAGGATATGAGTACAGACAGAGATGTTGAGGGCGAAAGTAAAGGCGTGTTTGAGATGAAAGGTGGAAATATCGATGCTACTGATCTCGGCAAGGTTTTGTGATTTCAGATCAACTACACGCCATATAGATGAAGTTTTACACGGATAGATATCTCGAATGCGTTCTCACCACACGAATCCTTTAGAAGCTTTGGCATCACGATCAGCTTGTCAAGCCACAGTCGATGATAACGTTCTGTCCTGTCATGCTTCTTGACAAAGCCAGTACCCGTACTTGCTCTGCAACATCCTATAACGACAGTCAGTAAACGACCTTATCTGGCCCAACTCTTCATTGCAACTTACATCCACCTCCGGCAACCTCTTCAACTTGGTATTGTTCTTGTGTGCCTCTCTCTTCTGCTCTGAGAACTTCAGACCCCACTCAGTCAACATCAATCCAGGACTAATAGAATTGAACCTGATCTTCGGAGCACAGATGTTTGCCAGGCACTTTGACAAGTGTATACTCGCGGCTTTGGTAACAGCATACGGCAGTGAACTGCCCGAAGGCTTCACACCCGCAATACTCGATGTAGTGATAAAAGCACCTTCAGTCTTTTCGAGATGTTCGCATGTTGCATAAGCCAACCACATGTGTGCCTTCACGTTGTAGAGGAAGCATTTGTCCCAGTCTTCGTCAAAGTGCTGTTCGTCAAAGTTCATAAAGTTCGTCAGACGTGTGTAGCCAGCGTTGGAGACTACGACATCTAGGCGACCCATTGTGGTGATTGTTTCTTGGACGAGGGAGTTGATGGCGTCGCGGTTGCCTATGTCTGCTTTTATAGCGTGGAAACGAGGGGTCTCCTCGGAAGAGACTGTGCTAGGGATGTTGTTGAGTTCTTTGAGGACATCTTCGGCGCGGGAGCTGTTGTTTGCGTAGTTGATCACCTGTGAAGAAATCAGGGACTGATCAACTTTGTGCGAGTTCTGGTACACCATACGACTCTGAAGTCTGGTGCAAGGACACGAGCAATGGCAGCACCTAAGCCTGCTGTACCAGCTGTGATCAGGGCAACTTTCTGTGCAGCCATTGGAAAGATTTGAATTTGTTCTTGGAAGAATTCGTGTGGACTAGAGAACCGAGAAATACAAACCAAGACTCAGGGAAAGAAGAGAGATAGGCCTGGATAGTATACTTGGCCGAGGACTCCATTAAGAACTGCCGCGGGGTAGCTACTTCTGTTTACGACCTCTCCACAGTCCCACCTTGATACATGCGGAGGAATTCCGTCCATGTTCGCTTCCGCATCCACCGTACATTTGGGCCTGTGCGCGCATCTTTGCCGCGCACAAAATCAGGTCCATAAGTCGAGGGGCTGCAAGTGTGACTGCAATTGCGAACTCGCCTTGAGACAAAGTGGTTGTTGTTGTGCAAGAAGAAAGAGCTCTATAGAAGCCTCGAGCTGGAGAGCCGAAGCCGAGATCGGGGAAGCTCATGACGTAAACGTGGTTGAAGTTTTGAGGTGTCGAACTCCAGCTCCAAGAGACTCCGGTTAATCGACTCATAAAACATATACACAATGGCTACATTCTTCAGATCAGCGCCCAGAGCTCTGTCTCGTGCATCAGCATGCCAGCCTTTGGCCGCTCGCGCCAGAGCTGCACCTTTCATGTACCGTGGTCTTGCCACAACTCAGGAGCAGCCTCGCATTCGTCTTGGTTCTGTTGCCCCTGACTTCAGCGCAAAGACGACTGATGTATGTCCACCTGATTTTCATGGCTAAGATAGATGCTAACAATCTTAGGGCGACATCAAGTCCTTCCACGAATGGATCGGCGATAGCTGGGCAATCCTGTTTTCTCATCCCGCTGACTACACACCGGTCTGCACTACTGAGCTTGGTGCTTTTGCCAAGCTGAAGAACGAGTTCGATGCTCGTGGTGTTAAGATGATCGGCCTGGTAAGCAATTGGAAGCGCTCGGGATGTGGAGGACAGCACTGACTCGGACATACATAGAGTGCCAACGACCTCGGATCGCACGAAGGTTGGATCAAGGACATCAACGAGATCGCAAACACCAACCTTCAGTTCCCTATCATTGCCGACCACGACCGCAAAGTTGCCTTCTTGTACGACATGATCAACCAGGAGGATTTGGACGACGCAGCCAAGAAGAGCATTGCCTTTACAATCCGCTCTGTCTTTGTCATCGACCCCCAGAAGAAGGTCCGTCTGACAATGATGTACCCTGCCAGCACTGGCAGAAACAGCGCCGAGGTTCTCAGAGTCATCGACTCGCTCCAGACAGCCGACAAGAAGGGCATTGCCACACCCATCAACTGGCAGGTTGGTGAGGATGTCATTGTGCCTCCTTCAGTCTCGACCGAGGACGCAAGAAAGAAGTTCAACAACGTCCGCGAACTCAAGCCCTACCTTCGCTATGCTGAGATCAAGTAGACGGTTGGCCGATGGCCAGTCAGACAAACCCAAGATAGAGATAATGAACCAAAATTAGACTTCTAAATGTCTTTGACATGTGTTCTGTCGTCGTCGGTGGCTCGCTTCCAGAAGTCGGTTGGAATGTAACCAGCCGTCAACGGCTCTCAGCATCAAGATCCGTTGCTGCGTGTGAGGAAGGAGCTGCCTGGTGCTGCTCCCTCTCGGCGTCCATTCGGCCGGCACTTTGTGATCAGCCTCGGCTCCCCGGATTTGTTGTCGGTCCCCTCGGGAAACCTTGAGAAATGTTGCATCACATGTAAAGAAGCCGCCCAGCATCATCGGCGCAGTCATTTGACATCTAGCCTCTCTTCTTTCTTGTTTGGTCCTCTGCCTTCTTCGTTCATCCTCCTCCTATCGAAGACCAATCTTCTCAAACCCGAGTCTTACCCCCAGCTGTTCCCCCCCGCAGCTTCTCCACATCCGTTCGTACATCATACCATGTCGAAATCAAGTGTGCCCAGCGTCAAAGACCTGCCGTCGGCGGAAGAGCTGAAGCAAGATGCTGTCGTCGCAACAAAACAGACCTTCGCCAGTTTGAGGTCGCTGGTATCAGGAGGTGCTGGTGGTGTATGCGCTGTCATCGTTGGACACCCCTTTGATCTCGTCAAGGTGCGCTTGCAGACCGCTCAAGCCGGTGTCTACAGCGGCGCAATGGATGTCGTGAGGAAGACAGTCGCAAAGGAAGGTCTTGTCAGGGTACGCTCTTCTTTGCCACGTAACGGCTGCACCAATGACTTACGATGCTCAAGGGTCTGTACGCTGGTGTTTCGGCACCTCTGGTTGGAGTAACACCAATGTGTAAGTCTAGCTATACGAGACTGCAAAGTGCAATCGCTGACTCGATCTCACAGTTGCCGTCAGCTTCTGGGTATGATCAAATGGTCCACAAGAGCGAGGGTTCAGAGTGACTGACGCTAGACAGGGCTACGATTTGGGCAAGAAACTCGTCAGGTCGCTCAGCGAAGTACACAACGATCAATTCTCTGTCGGTCAAGTATGCGCTGCTGGCGCCTTCTCAGCTGCTCCCACTACCCTCGTTGCGGCCCCCTTCGAACGTGTCAAGGTTTTGCTGCAGATTCAGGGTCAGAAGACATTGGCTCCTGGCGAGAAGCCCAAGTACGCAGGAGGTGTTGACGTCGTGCGTCAACTCTACAAGGAGGGTGGTCTCAGATCTGTCTTCAGAGGCAGCGCCATGACACTCGCTAGAGACGCTCCCGGATCAGCAGCATACTTTGCAGCCTACGAAACCGTCAAGCGCAGACTCACACCCAAGAACGCAGACGGCACACCAGGCGAGCTCAGTCTTCTCGCCGTCATGGCCGCTGGTGGTGCCGCTGGTATCGCCATGTGGATCCCCGTCTTCCCCGTCGACACGGTCAAGAGTCGTCTGCAATCAGCAGAAGGCAACCCTACCATCGGAGGCACAATCAAGGAGCTATACAGAAGAGGAGGTTACAAGGCATTCTTCCCTGGTATTGGTCCCGCAATGGCTCGTGCTGTCCCCGCCAACGCTGCCACTTTCCTCGGAGTCGAGCTGGCCCAGAAGGCCATGACCAAGATGTTTGACTAGAAGTATAGACCCCTCAACGAGTTCAAAATTGCTCTAATTGACAAATATCGTCTCCTCTTCCCACCATGACTGGTATTCGGTTGTCATATTTGACTCTTGAAACAGAAATTCGAGTCAGGAGCACACCGGCTGGGGCGGCTTGGCGCCCAACTTTCTGGAGCGGTCCGCTTTGAAGCGTGGACGATCTCTGGTTCATCGCACGCAACTCAACCAGCACGAAGGATCGATTATGGTCCGACTGCCGGCCTTGGGGATCCCACAAGTTTCACCTCCCCAATATACTCGCAATAACGAGAAGGGCGGTGCGACGCCTAATAGATTGTTGAATATGTGAACGGGGAAGCCCACAGCTTGTAAAGTTCGCACGAACCATAAAGTCAAGTCTCTGTTCCTCCAACTTCTTTTTCTGTCGCTGAATTCGTACTTTTTTTGCATCCACGATCTTTCCTCAACATGTCTACAGAAACTATTGTGCTTACGGGAGCCACTGGTTTCTGTGGTTTTGCTATCCTTCAAGAGGCATTGCAATATGACTACAATATTCGCATTGTCGTTCGCAGTGCCGCAAAAGCCGATGTACTTCGCAACAACCCATGCTACAAGTCTCTGACCAGAGGACCTCCGCGATGCAGCTTTTATGTTGTGCCCGACCTCAGTGTTGAAGGTGCTCTGGATGAAGCAACAGCAGGAGCCGACTACATGATCCATTCCGCCTCACCTCTCCCGTTCACAAACCTGTCTCTCAGCCCTGAGAACCAATACAGACAAATGGTCGAGCCAGCTATCAAGAATACCATTTCCGCGTTACAATCAGCCAAAAAGTCTAATTCTGTAAAGAGAGTGGTGATTACTTCTTCCTGCGCCATTTTCATTACTCCAGAGCTGTTGATTGGGCCTGTGGAACAGCCTGTGGTCGTTACTGAGGAAACACTCAATGGCGATATTGCACCTCCCTATGCTAATGTCTTGGTCTCGTATGTTGCGTCAAAGACTTCGTCATTCCTGAAGTCGGGGCAGTGGATGCAGGAGCACAAGCCAAACTTCGACATCGTCAATGTTTGCCCCACATATGTGCAAGGACGCAATGAACTGGCTACTTCACCTGCGGATCTGATGAGCACTTCTAATATCCTGTTCTTGAGAATGGCATTGGGACTTGCGCCAAAGGATGCTCCTGCTGAAATCGCTTCGGTCGTCCATATTGAGGATGTAGCTGCTATCCACATTGCAGCACTCAACAAGGAGAGAATCCCTGCTGGAGAATATCTATTTGGGCAGGAAGTGCAGTGGAACGACGTAAACAAGATTACAAAGGATTTATTCCCTGACCAAGTTGCACGAGGCTTGTTGCCCTGCACATCAGACGTTCCCACAAAGACTGTGATTTGCAGCAAAGAGAAGACGGAAAGGACTTTTGATATTGAGCTCAAGTCTGTGAAAGACATGGTCGAGGATACGATGGAGCAATACATCGAGCTCTCAGGCCATAAGAAGCAAGAGGATGATGACGAGTAGATTCCACCGCCGACAGCAAACATACCAGTTTTTAGAGATACAATGCAAGACGCTTAAAGCTTAGCATCACCATTAATGACATCCTTGACCAACTTCAATCCTTCCTCTGCAAATTGAACCATGTTTGCCACTCTATCTCCTCCCAACCCAGTCTCGACTTCCCTAGTAAACGTGCCCTTCTCACAGTCCACAGCAAGTGCAACATAGCCAGGCGTCCTGTTCCTCGTATCACCACCAGTAGGTCCAGCAGTCCCCGACTCAGCAATCACATAATCAGCCTTCAGCTCTCCTCTCACATGCTTTGCCAGTCCAGCAACAATCTCAGGAGTAGGTCCTTTGTAGCCTTTGATGTTTTCGTCACTCCATCCTGCATAGGCGATTCTGGATGGTAGAGTGTAGAGTGTCAAGCCACCTTTGTAAATTTTAGAGGCTCCTGGGGTGGACAGAATGGATGAGGAAAGCAGACCTCCAGCTGCGGTCTCGGCAATAGCAATTGTTTGGTTGCGAGAGTGCAGGAGTGAGGTTACTTCGTTCAAGGTGTTGCGTAGTGCAGGTGGAGGAAAGTGGGCTGAAGCGTCTGAGGAAGAGGAGCTCATTCTGGCAATTGTTCGGTTGTTGTTAGCGATGGAGCTTTGAGAAAGCGATAGCGTTCTTCTTGTGAATAGCGTGGACATGGAAGGGAGTTAGGAACATTTCTGTGAATCGCAAGATTGAGGTCACTCAGGTGTTTGTAAGCAACACGTCTGTGACGTGACCATGGCGGGGTACAAGTCAGGTCAGGGTTGCTATCCTCACTATCACATTTCGAAGGAACCACCATCATAAAGGCTCTTTGGACTATGATTTCGTATTCCTTATCTACCAGAGACATTGCCTCTTCTTGAGACACAAGTAGAAATAGGTTGGGTCTCTGTAGGCATTTTTGTACGGAGTAAGTAGGGGTTCCTTCATGCAGATCTGCAAGACTACCAGTGTAATTCTCTCGCTGTGCCGTCCCATCCTGCATTCTCATCTCATTGTGGTGAGAGATGAACGCTCGTCCAAAATGCCACCGGGTTCGCGGGGTAGGATCACGCCCTCGACCCAATTCTCCACTACTGCACTAGAGCGTGGCGGAGACGAAGGTGTGGAGGTAGGGCCATCAATTGCGCTGGACGAATTTGCGCGTCTGACTTGGTGTTCTGGTTGCTGCGCAGGTGCGTTTGGGGATGATGAAGATGGTGAAGATGCATGAGAAGAGTCTCGCGATACATCCAGCCTTTCCACTTGCTCCACTGGTATGTCTCTTGCTCTCTCCTCAGCAACGCCTCGCATCTTGCGGCGGTAGCAGAGCAGGAGGCATGTCCCAAGGATCAATGGTATCAGGACGATACTACTGAAGATTCCGAAAACAATTCCATAGATCTTGGCTGCGTCATTTGAACCATCAGTAGAATCTGAGAACGAGAATACGTTCTGAGGGTTTCTGTTGATGGCGAGTAGTGCTGAAGATTGATTTTTGGAAGTGATAGCTGCTGAAGACTGATTGCTGAAACCGCGATAAGTGGGAGGAGCACGGGATCTCCATTCTTTCATGAATGCTGCGATGTTGGTGTAGGGTGCAAGCATCAGGCTGACCGTGTGCTAATCGGGCCATGAGAGCGCCTGGGAGGAACTGAAGTCTTTGCCAGACTTGACAAGAGAGTATGGCCAGTCGGGGTCGATATCATCACGACGAAGGTTGTGGTTCAATGAAGATTGAGCCGGACTGCTATGAACGATTTGCAGGACAGCGCCCAGAAGGATAACAAAGGAGAGTGACAGAAACATGTCTAGCTCTGGATTGTGATCAAGGGAGATGGAAAGCAATAATATCGATGATTGAATTGGTGATATTGATGGATTGATGGATGGGTGACTTTGAGACACCCAAAGTGATGCTCCAGCTAGGCTTCTGAGCAGATGTAAGCGACCAGTGCACCTCTCGAACAATGTGGGTTCTGTTCACTCACGAAGGATGATATTCCTGAATGATGGATGATGGGTGATGGATGATGAAAGTGGAGTGGTTGTTGTGTTGTCAACAAAGTTGGGGTCGTATCGAACGAAAGCAAGAGTGACCTGCCAAGCAACGGGCAAGAGGCCGGCCGGCATTGCTCCTTCCCAACATGGTATAAGCTTGGCCGCGAGATGCTTGATCGGCGTAGCATCCTTCTTCCTTCCCCACGCGTGGTATGCAGATCTGTCAAGCTCGATTGGCTCTCCCTCGTGCCTATCTCTAACGGCGAGGTAGCATAAGGTAACCCCAAGGGGTTATGATGTTCCGCTCTGCTCGCCGGTATCGATGTACTTTATCAGTGGAACTTTGTCCGATCATTAATAAGTATTGCCATGTATCCGCCTCCATAAGGCTCTTCGTATCTTTTCCCATCGCTCTTGTGTCGCCCTTCTACCGTCAACATGTCAGATACCGAGAAGTCGACAGTTCCCTTTGATAACGAGAAGGACCTTCCTGCACCTCTCGCAGATGCTATTCGCAATGGCAGTGTGGACAAGACTATTTTACAACATGCTGCAGACGCAGATGAGGCTTTGAAGGCTTTCATGTCACATCCGGGCGAGGTCATTGAACTAGATGAAGCCACTAACAAGCGCCTTCTGCGGAAGATTGACTGGAATTTGATGCCAGTACGCATTCCTACCCTGGAAATAGAACCAACAAGTACTAATCTCACGCTACTCTGCAGGTGATGTGCGTGGTCTATGGATTGAACTATTTGGACAAGACAACACTTTCCTACGCCTCCGTCATGGGATTGAAGAAGGATACGCACCTGGTGGGACTTGACTACCAATGGCTGAGTTCGATGTAAGAGATGAGACACCGTCTGCACAAGGCTAGGAACTAAGGCGCATCAGGTTTTACTTTGGATATATTGCCTGGGAGTACCCAACGAACAGACTTTTGCAACGACTACCATTGGGAAAATACTCGGCTTGCAACATCATTCTCTGGGGCATGACTTTGTGCACATTCGCTGCCGTCAAGAACTTCTCAGGTGGAGTTGCTGTGCGTTTCATGCTTGGAGGTATGTGACAAGAGCCCTGAAACGACCTTGCTAGAAACTAATTTTTCCTCAAGTTACTGAATCTGCTGTAACGCCTGGATTCGCCCTGTTGACATCTCAGGTATGACACCGAAAGGTCATTCGTCATGCTCGACATACTGACTACGGTTTAGTGGTATACCAAGAAGGAACAAGGTTCTCGCACAAGTATCTGGTTTTCGTTCAATGGATTTGCACAAATCTTCGGTGGTCTGGTGGCGTACGGCATCGCGAAAGGCACTCGTCTTCACGGATCCGACATTGAGCCCTGGAAGATCATCTTCTTGGTTACCGGATGCTTGACCGTATGCGTCGGCTTCATCTTCCTCTGGGTCATCCCTGACAATCAACTCAACGCACGTTTCCTCAGTAAGGAAGACCAAGTTCTTGCCATCGAGCGTGTGAGATGCAATCAGCAAGGTATCGGAAACAAGCATTTCAAGATGTATCAACTCAAAGAGGCATTGCTGGATCCTCTGACATGGGCATTCTTCTTCTATGCTTTGGTTGCTGATATTCCTAATGGTATGCAAAAGTGATCTACACTTGGAGCACACACGATTGCTGACTCAACAACTCAGGTGGCATTTCAAACTTCTTCTCGCAGCTCATCACGTCCTTTGGCTACACTGCAGAAGAATCCCTCCTCTACGGTACTCCTGGCGGAGCAGTTGAGGTTATTGCTCTCCTCGCTTGTGGATATCTGGGTGACAGATTCGGCAACCGCCTCCTGATCGCGACTTCCGGCCTCTGGATTTCCATTCTGGGCATGCTTTTGATCGTCTGCCTGCCACTTCATAACAACATTGGTCGTCTGTTTGGCTACTACCTCACCCAAGCTTCGCCAACGCCATTTGTCGCTCTCCTCAGTCTGATCTCGACCAACGTAGCCGGATGGACGAAGAAGACAACCGTGGCCGCCTTCTACTTGATCGGCTACTGCGCAGGCAACATCATCGGACCTCAAACCTTCCGTCCCAAAGATGCGCCGAGATATGTTCCCGCTGAGATCGTCATTGTAAGACTCGCTCCAACCATCCTCATCTATGTCTTATATTTACTGACTTTGATTTTCCATAGATCGTGTGCTGGGCTCTCTGCATCGTCGATATCCTCTTCATTTACTGGTACTGCAAGCGACAAAACAAGAAGAGAGCAGCCATCCGCGCTTCACCCTCATATGTCAAGTTGGAAAACCAGGAATGGTTGGATCTCACAGATCGTGAGAACCCAGAGTTTGTCTACACTCTGTAAGAGTTTGGGTAGAAAGCTAGACACGACTTTGGTCTTTTGAGTTATGATAATGAGATACGCTTTTTGGACAGCTTTTTGAAGCTGCAATACATGATATCTGCTCACGCGTTCACGATGCAAATAAACATATGTCATGGACCGTCGAGCCCTTGCATTCTTGATTGTCTCAGAACAAAATTGGATGAGCAGAGGCTAGAGGCATTAATCATTCGACGCCACTTCTAACACACACAAGAGATAATTACAACAACAGACCAGGACGACACAGAAAGCAATGACAGCAAGAGGCACTCAGGAAAATCACAGAAGACTTTTTCAATTAGAGAACAATTGAGAAGTACAGAAGTCTTGAGAGGTAAAGCAAAGAAGTAAAGCATTTGGGTATAAAAGGTGAAAAGAAGCAAGTATTCGCTACAGAAAACAGAAAGAGCTCATTAGAAGGGTTACCATCAAGTCTGCAAGAAGTACCCGGAGCGAAGAAGAGTGGAGAATCGAAAACGACAAAGAAAAAGAAGAAAGGGGCGAGTCATCGGTATCACTCTTTATAAGCAAATACCTCGGCCAGAAATGGGTAGTAGAAAGGGCAAGTCATCAGTAGCACATTCAAAGAAAGCAACCACCTCAGCCAGAAAAGAAAACAAGAGAAGGAAAACATGAAGAAGGGTAGAAAACAAGGAAACTTGCAGAGGGGAAAACCAGAGTCCATATGTGTGTGCGTTTTTTGCGTTGCGTGATGTCGTCGTTGCGCTCCTCCTTGTCCCACCCAATCGTGAAGAAAGAACCACCATCCCGAGTATGCAAAGAGCCATTACCACCACCTAGAGCTCTCCACTGGCGCCACGCTTTGATGAAGAACGGCATGCGTGATAGTGAAGATGCAAGGAAATAAGAGAGAATCCGTTGAAAAAGTAGAAAAAGTGTGATGGTGAAGGAGAATGAAGGCATGACGTGAGCACGCTTTCGTTTCGCTTCGACACAAGAGAAAAAGACGAGGAAACCTTCGTGTCGTGATCGAGCAAGAGCGTCGCCTCATTCAACCGAGCTTGTCGCTCGAGCGAGGACGGAAGATGATCTCTTCTTCGTCGCTGCTGTCGTCGCCGCTAGGACCATCGTTCTTCAAAGAGATTGGGTTGTTGGAGGTAACACCACCCAGGCTGACGCTGTCAGTATCGTCCGCATGCTTGTCCTATTCAGCAGTGGTGCGACTGCGTTCATCCTCTTCGAGAACGTCAGAAAGACGAGTAGGGTGATGATGTCTGCTCTGCAAAGCTTCCCAGTCACTGCCATAACCTGCACCCTCGTAGTCGGCAGGCTCGACGTCGCGGTAGCCGGCAGACTCGACATCGTCGGCAGTCGAGGTAGCGAAAGAGGCCATGGCCTCAGCGCTGCTAGTGGGAGCGCGAGGTATTTGAGAAGGAGGCATGCCCACACCGTAGCGAGTGGCAAGCTCACGCTCATGGGCGACATCGGCAGCTGTGTCATATTCTTCGGAAGAAACGTGGCTGGTGTTCTGGTTAGCGCCACGGTTAGGGTTGCGGTAGACTACAGGGCGGCCCTGAGCGTCACGGCGGACGGCGCCATGCTCGTCAATCTCATACTCGGTGCCTTCGGTGGTGTTAGACTCATACGAAGGACGCGAGCCCAGATCGTGGCTGCCTTGGACTGCCTCGGCGACAGGGGTCTTGGAACGTGCAGTACCGCTTGCAGGCGAAGAGTGGAGGTACACCTTGCCGGGAGGCTGCTGATAAAAGAGTTCAGGTTGGTCGATGAGGGGACCTGCGGAGGCGGCCTGGCTAGGCTGAACGACGGGGCGAGTGGTAGTGACGTTGGGAGAAAGGGGTGAGATTTCTTGAGGAGAGACGTCACGGCGTTGTTGGCGAGGCGAAATGGCAGTACGAGCAGTAGAAGTTGAAGCAGGAGTACTGCCGGAAGGGTAAGGTGGGCGCATATCGGATTCGAGCTGCTGCATGTCAGGCTCATGGTGGAGTTGTTGACCCGCTCTAGCTGATTCAGTGAAAGGATCAGTGTTGGTTGGCGAAGGCTCATCGTCCTGGTACTGAATATCCGGGACGATAGGCTGGTACTGTTGAACGTGGTGGGTCTGGCGAGGCTGCTGCGATCTAGCCTGGTGATACTGGGGGCTCTGGCCAGTGGTGGTGCCAGTAGTAGGACGGCGCTCGGTGTCCTGGTTGCTGGCAGCGTGCATAGGGACGACTTGAATACCTCCAATGTTGGTAGGGATGCCTTGACGAAGGTTGGTCATGATCTCTGAGTTCTTAGCCTCCATGTCACCAAGACTCTCCCAGGCACGTCTGGCTTCGGCTTTGGCGATAAGCAATTCTCTGCGGTCTTCATTCGCACGATTCTTCTCAAAAAGAACCTCTTTGCGCATCTTCTCGATAGTGCGTTCTGCTTGCTCTTTGAGGTCGCGCTCAGCATTGATTTGACCAACCAGATCGGCACGTAATTCCTGCCACTTCTCCTGCTCGGCCTTCATTTCAAAGAACCATCTCTTAAATTTACGCTCGGAGCTGGCACGAAGGCGTTGCAGTTCGACCAGTCCATGAAAAAGGTTGGCGCCAGCGGCTGAGAGATCTTGAATCTGACGTTGCAAAGAGGCAGCAGATGGGATGCTATGGCGAATCTCTTCAAAGTTGCCCTCGATTTTGCGAAGCCAATATGATGTAAGTCCCTCCCAGTGTGATGATAAGTTCTCCCATCTTTCAAATGCATGTGGAAACGTGGAGTATGTGCCTGGCTGAGGTACGTCTTCTGATCCAAAATCCTGGGATTGAGTGGTCTGAGGGGGGTCAGGAGCTGAAGACACACGTGGTCCAGGCTGCGAAGTGGTGTAGGTTCTGCGATGACCAGACGTAGGTTGAGCCTTGGGACCTTGTGGTGCTGACTGCGATTGAGATCGTTGTCTGGTAGGAAGATCACCTCGAGGCTCCTCTGACATGCGCGCCGATGGCAGTTCAGGATCAGGTCCGGCCATTGACTCCATGGCAGCAGCGGCAGCTCTTCTGCGCTCAGGATCTGACGATCTCTGCTCGCCTTCTCTCTGACGATTGGCTTCTGCGTGTCTTCTAGCCTCTCTAGCAAGACGGTCTGCCATTATGTTGCGAGGGGTGCGTATGGAGGGTGCGGACCGGCCGCCACCCTGGGCACTGTCACCCATAAGATCTGACATCTGCTCCTGCTCTTCTTCCAAGACAGGTGTGAAGGGGTACGGTGTTCGGATAGCTTCTTCGACTGCGTAGAGAATCGCAAAGTGTTGACGACGGGAGATGCGAAGGGCCGGATGAGGTTCGAGATCTTCAAGATCTGTCAAGATCGGTTGTCGTTGCGCACTGCGTGGTTCCTGAAAGTTTGCGTTCGCGCTTCTGAATGAAGGGGAGCTGCGCCTGTTCGCACGGAATTGAGAGTCGTTTGAATCGTTTGCTCGTATGTCTCGGCGTGGCCTTGGATCAGTACGATCCGAGGATGTTGACGTCCGGGACGACGCACTGAAGCTGCTTTGGTCTTGTGCCCGTCGCTGCTGCCTTTGCGACAATAACAAGGGGTCGTGGGAGTCGTGAGGATCGTCAAAAGAACTGCGCCGTTGATGCGACAGTTTGAAGGCTGGTAGTGGATCCAGAGCCGCTACTTTGACCGTTGCCGCTCAATTCCTTTGGCTGAAGCCTAAACTTCTTGTTTCGCAAGCCACCGACTTGTACAAGTACTTTTACAGGTGCTGTATCGACGTTAGGCTTCTTCTTTTGCGATACTTAGTATATATGACGACTTAGTGCGAAGACATGAAAGAAGGTTTGGGCAGGGAAAAGCGGGCCAGCAATTGCAGAACATAGGAACTGGACGGGAACATGATTTGTGACCTAGACAGCGCTTTGTCAAGCAGGGATAGTAATTATTACTCGAGAGGCTGGGTATGAGCAGCAGACTTGGTAAATCAAAGTGGCAGGAAACTTGCAGTGGCTGGGAAGCAGAGCACGGTCATAGCCGCAGGGTAGACAAACGCACCTTGAAGTCTTGATGTTTTTAGACGATTTTGAGCTTATGGCGGTAGTTCCTGCTGTTAAACACAGTCCAATTCCAAGATTGCGATCAACAAGGCAAGGTGATCTGCTGTTGTCCGACGTCGATTGAAGCCCGAGAAGGTGCGACCTGGTAGTGTTTCAAGTGCGGATTCGAAGACCGGCTTTGGGAAAGGCGATGATGCTGGGGCTGGAATAGATCTGGATCGGAACAAGAAAACCTGACTCATCAAACCCCGGCTCATGGTCCTTTAACTATTCAAAGAACTCTAATGACCAGAATTGAGAAGAGTATTTGGACTCGTGTCACCGCAACAGGCGTGTAGCGCTGTGGATGGCCGAGACTGGGGAGCACAGCGCAGAGGCTTGTTCAATCCGCTCAACGAGTACGAGTACTCGCGACTCTGCGTCGACAAAAATGTCGATATACTCAGATCCTACTGATTGGCAAAGGCACGTCGATAGAGGATCTGCCTTGGGCTTCAAAGGAGAGCGAGAACCTGGTCGTTGCCAGCGCATCTCGCTATGCTTCTTCGGCTTGGCCCGTGGCCAGGCGAGTTTCGATTTTCGCCAGGGCTCGCCCAAGCTCTATCCCAAGCTTGCTTCCGGCATGTCCGGGATGGCGACTTGGACGACATGGTCCGAAGAGATGATTTACAAATAGTCAGGACTGATGTTGTCCTCAAAGAGAAACAAGCTAAAGAGATGGAGGAGAGAGAAATGTTCTGCTCCAACGGACACCAACATGAGCAGCTCCGACTCTGGTTTCACTTGCTGGCCAATCGTTAGGACATGGCAAGTCCAGCCGAGGGACTCCCGCTCGCCAAAACTTGCTTGAGATCAAGGGCAGCACTCTTTATCGTCATCACGTTTATGAACAACAGCATGGCTTGCAATTCTTGGATCGACAATGCACGAATGTGTATGCTAAAATGATTTTCGGGCATGTAACACTGGTGAGCTCTGAGTATCGCTTATCAAGGAGATTAGCAGGTGAAAGGATGTCCCACAGCACCAGAAGCGTAGGCTTCGATCAATGACTTGATGATGGCGTATAGTCCTCCAACACAAATGAAGCCGCCGAATATTAGAGTACCGAAGCAGAGCAAGAACATGGACCACTTCTTTTTCACAGACCTCCAGCCATCGCCAAGATGATGCGTGTCGTGCCACCAGAATGCTCCGGCAAGTCCGTAAGTATACCATGACGCAAAAGCAGACGCGACTATGCCGCCCAGGTATGAGAAGAACTGTTCCTTCTATCAGCATTTCAGAGCAGAAATGTAAGAAATATAACGTACCGGCACACCGGTCGCTAGCACAAACCCACAAGCATTCGCAAATGCAAGCAGTAATATCCAGACTCCCCATCCTATCACTGTATTCTCTGTCAAATGCCTGCTTCCTCTAAAGATCCTTACAAACACAATCTTAGCAGCAAAGTGGTTGTACAGAGCTCCAGCGACCAATATATTGGGCAAGAACAATCCCCATGCCGCCTTCGCCCAAGTCTCCGGCAGACTTAGAAATGACGGGCTTTGCACTGTGGCTCCGAGATAGATGTATGATATCACAGCGAAGATGACGTACCATGTGGTGCCAAAGATTTGAAGTGCCCAGGCCGATTTTTTGGAGTCGCTTGGGACTTTCATCTCGGATATGATGGTGAAGAACAGAAAATGTCCAGCATATGCGAGAACTACAATTACTGGTCAGTAGATATTTTATTCTTCTCTATCGAAGAAATGCTCACCTGGGTTAGTGATAGCTAAGAATGCCGTGTAGAATGAGTTCGGAGCTGTAGCAACAACCACACGATCGGGTGTTGGTTCCACACCACTACCTACCATAGCCACCAAAGTTGCGACCAAGACTGAAATACAGGCAGCCACGGAAAAGCCTTGTAAGCCAGCGCCGAAAGTTCTCGGTATGGAGACAAGAAATGTGATGCATGTCCAGATCCCCAGATAAGACATGGCACACATTCCACCTTGGCTCAAAGTCTGCAAAGCCAACTGCCCAAGCAAACACATACTGCCCACTCCAGTGATAGCAAAAAGGACGGTACCCACACTCAACATTTCTCTTCCAACGGCTCCTAGTCCAAAAGGCGAGAACAAGATAAATCCAGCGTCACCCATGTTGTGCACTTCTGGATGATTGAGTTTGAAGTCGATGAGCAGGAAGGATGTGAATAAAGCCCAAATCCCACAAAATACGATGATTATAATGCCAGGGACAAGGCCAACGACGGCAATTGCTTGAGGTAGAGTCAGAGTGCCGCCAGTAACGATTTCGGTGATCATGATGACAGCAGCTGCTGGCCATGATAGAGTACGGTACTTGATTGAGTGATTTGTGTCATCGGTAAAGACTTCTCGATCGTCGTAGCCGAGGTCTGTGGCAGTGAAGTCTGTAGCCAGCTCTGAGTTTTTAGGCGTAGTCATTGTGATTACAACAGGGTTCGACGATGTTTTGGAGAAAGGACCGTCCGCAGCAGATATAGAAAGTCGAAAGGCAGGTTGCAGATAAGTAGTTTGAGGACCGGTGCTGTGGAAATGCACATGATTGGATTATGATAGGCAGCACAAATTGAATGCGTGATAAACACACTGCAGCATCGAGGTGCAGGACAAGACTTGGCGTGGCAGATCTCGCTATACAGCTCGCTTGGAGCTGTAGCTGACTGCATACGGCTTGCATTAAAGCATGCGAGTCGCTCCTGCTAGATTGGCGTTCTTATTTTCAGCTGAGAGATTTCATGCAGACTCCTGGTGTTCGACTACGGGATGTTTTGGACCATGTCTGAGCACGGCATACTCGTACACTAGATTGATGTTTGATCCATACAAGTTCACTCGGAGTGTGGAAGGAGCTTTGGTGGTATTGACTAGAACAGTCTGTGGAATCAACAGTTTGGTCGATTGAAAGTGCTATGAGATATTTGACTTGTCAGACAGAGGACAACGGTATCGTTCGACGCGTTGTGAAATGAGAAACCCGTATGTAGCATAGACATAATGCTGCGAGATAAGTAATGTGGTGGGTATCGCCAGATTTCTGGCTGCAAGCTCATAAGATATGAATGCATCTCAGCTCATATAGCACTTTGTAGGCCCACAAACATGTAGGTCAAGCCATGAGGTTTGTCTGCAAGCCAACAGAACAACGAGATATCGCAAGAGCTTATTGCTCGATAGATTGGATCAGAACGGGCGCTCCGGAAGGTATGGACTGGCGTATGCAGCATGTCATGACTTGGACGCATCTGAAGTCTCGAGGTTGGCTTGCTTGAGAGCATCCAGACGCTCTTTGTTTCTCTTTTGCAATATTCTCAAAGTGTTCTTCTTCTCAATGTCGGCCATCTTGTCCCAGTTGGTGATTCTAGAGATTGTGCCGTCTTTGTTGACAACCATAGGACCAAGGTGATCAAGGGCTACGCCTTCGCCAGAGTTGACATCGAGCTGGATGCCGCCAGCAGGTGGTTCGGGCAATCCCAAAGGAACATCTCTCTTTTCTGTTTGATCATTCGATTGGGTGTTGGAGTCTGCCATCTTGTCGTTCGAGCTAGTAGATGTGTATTGGTGTGAGGAAAAAGGATTGAGAGCGGGTCGGTGCAATTCAGCTAGGCTGGTCAGTCGGGCGCGTGGGAAGTATCTGAAGAGCTGCATCGCAAGGAAGATGACAGCGAAGCAGGGCAACACCCACGTTAAGAACGTGCGACGGTTCATCGATGTGCAATCGAAGACATGCTGACTCTATGGAAATAAATCGAAGCTCGTGCCAAGGATACCATCACTCTCGGCTGAAGCTGCCATCGTCCCGGCTGAAACTTCGCCGACTAAACTTCGCCGAAGACCTATTGACATCGATTCTTGCTCTATATCTACTCCGAGTGCTGCCATTCACTCTTGAATTTAAGCAACGCCCGCTATTCTCCATATCATACGTTGTTCTGAGAATACTCAAGACATCGATAGCATACTTGTCAGCACCATGTCCTTCTTCTCAAGGTTCAGCACGCCTGTGTTTAAGAACACCGGGTCAACCGCTCGCGATCATCTGGCCTCGGAACGAACCTATCTGGCATGGATGCGTACTGGTCTTGGGTTTCTAGCTCTTGGAATTGGTGTGGAAAGATTTAATCAACTTGACCTGGCCGAGATACTGCCAACCAAATCCAAGAAACGATTCCACAATGACAAGTCTCATAATGACAAGTCAGACGCTCTCGTTGGTGCTTTGCTTGGAAGTGGAGCTGGTAGTATCGCATACGGAACTACTAGGTACTTTTCGAACATGCGGTTGTTGGAGCAGGGACTCTTCAAACCTGCCTTTCACGGAGCTGCGTTTTTGGCCGTAGGTGTTGCAGGAATTGCTGGTGCGGTTTATTGGTCCACGGTAAGAGAGAGGATGGCAAACAACCATTCTACCCGTGCTTAAGTGTCTGAGTTGGATGGACGTGAATGAATCCAAGACATTGGGTTGGTGTTGCGCTCTCTTCAAGAGCATACGTGGAAACACAACATCAGTTCGCGACCGCGCTTCAATTTTGAGACCTCTTTCTTCCGCTACCATCAACAGTGCTTTCTGCGGTAAGTATTAATTTCGTCTTGCGTCCGTGAAGCCATACTCGCCAGAAACTGACAGGTCCGAATAGACTGGAATCGTCATGGCCACACCTAGAACACCCACCAGAAGCGCATTACCAGGAAATGGTCGCAAGCGCCCTCCCAGTACTGGTTTCAAAAGAGGCCGCCGCGCCAGACATCTGAAAGCTGCCGTTTTCTGGGAAAAGACGGATCGTCGCCACTACCCTCCTTCCCCTGCCACGGGCCTCACAACCTTTGACCCAGTACCTTTCCCATATGTGCCCCCAACCAAACAACCAGACAATGAAGACGGCGAAACCGTGACCATGAGCCAAGACGGTACGAACGACTTCCAAGACTCAGACGAGGACGCAAGAGAAGATGCCAGAGAGCGCCGTCACAAGAATGGCTACCCCGTTACCTCGTCACCCACGCTCAAGAAGACCGTCCGCACACTCGAGGATCAAGCAAAGGATACAGAGCTCGCTCACCACCTTGATGCCCTCGACCTCGGTGCCGACACTCGTCAACCATATCATCTCAGCGCCAAACATGTCGACAGAAAAGAAAGGATCAGGAACTCCAGAAATGTTCGCGGCTTCAAATTTCCGCAACCTCATGTTGGCCGCATACAGAAGAACAAGGAGTTGAACATGTATCAGCTATCAAAGTGGGCTGGTCAGGATGCAGAGAGGAAGAAAGTGGCTACCAAGCTCTTGCACGACAGATGCGAAGACAGAACTGAAGGACTGTATGACCCATTCGCAAGCTCCTGAAAAGACACAACCAGGACACAAAACTTCCAAGCAATGTTCAGTCCGCCTTGCTTCTTCCAATTTGCATGCAAGAGCGTGAAAGGCTGCTTCCTTCCAGAGCCTAAGGTCTCGTTACATTCAAACAACACAAGAACCAGGACGTGTGGACGAATCAGCACTCAAACTATCGATCTCTTTTGAAACAATGAGGGAGAAACGGAATATCTTGGTGTTCTTTCAACTTGGATTGGAAAAGTTACGACTGTGGAGAGATGCATTGGCGAGTTTGCCTTATTGACTTTTATGCGTTCTTTCGTTTTGCCTTAGCCAAGATTTTGTCCAATTCTCTGCTGTATAGTATGAACTACATCTAACCTCCCCTCTTCCTCTAATTCCTGTAGTGGTTGCAGCGTTCCTCCTTTGGACTTGTTCGCAACCTACTCGCCATCTGCAAGGTCATTGTAACGCAATCCCTTCTCGGCTCTTCAAGCTATTTGCTAGAAGCATTTCCGCATTGTCTACTCTTTCGTATTGCATTCCAAGTTGTCGACATACACGACTTAGTTCCATCAGTCTTCTGGCGAGCCGGCTCAAAGACAGAGGCCTCGAGAGACATGACTATCAGGTCCCTATTTCCCTTTCCCTCACCTTCTCAATTTCTATGACTGTCTCTATGTTACCTTTGCGTACCGTCTTCATCACCAAAACCAGCAATGATGCTCTCAAACCACAAAACATAGTCAACAATACAGCTCTTATTCTCATCCTTCTCTTTTACCTCCGCTGCGTGCAAAGATCAACTTTCTGACGAGCAGATGAATAAATGTCAAACCATGGTCAGAGGTTCATCGTGAATAGCTATCGTTCAGACAATTATACTTTCAATGTCTCAACATGACTTCAGGACTACTCAATTACGAGATAGCGACAAACTGAGGCGCATCAAGCGTGGCGGTGGAAGAAGAGGGCTGCAGTGCGATTAGCATATCTATGGCCTTCTGATCAGCAACAGCTCCTGCCATTATCTAAACAGTATGGCGTCGAAATGGTAATAAGATCACGATAAAGGGAAGTAGCTAGCATTGTCAGCTGAAAGATTGGAAGTAAGTGACGCCCGATATGTAAGATGATCAGCCTTGAGTCTGGCATGGACGAAAGGACACCAGATAGCAAGAAGAGTCGTTTCATTTCTCATGTCTTTCTACCTAGCTTGCTGTCGCAAGATTATCGAGTGGCCATCAGCGTTCTCTCAGAATGAAATAGCGTCCTTTCGGCGCATGTTGGCACATTTTGTACAGTGAAGTTGCTGTTAGATCCTTGATGATGCCTACCACGAGACCTCGCTAGCAGGGGCACCCCAGGAAGTGGCCTCGACAGTGGCAGTGGTAGTGGCACTGGCAGTAGCTCTAGCACCCCTAGCGTCGGCAGGAGGCTCGGAGAAAGCATCAGCGCCAGGAGCAGTCACATACTCTGGTTCTTCTTCGTCTTCGTCATCAGTAACATCATCCTTAAAATCGGCCTCGCCGCCTTCAGGCTTGAAGCCCTCGAGAAAGTCGGGAACGGGCTGCTCGGTCTCGAGCAGGATGTTCACAAGGAAAGGAGCAAGGTCCTCGTTACGTTCGTTGTAGAACGAAGTGGCGTGTCCTTTGTGTCCGATGCGACCAGTGCGACCGATGCGGTGAATGTACTCGGAGATGCCGCCGTATTCAACGCCGGGAAGGTCATAACATACAACGTGGTTGACTTGAGGAATGTCAATACCACGACCGAAGATGTTAGTGGCGATTAGAACAAGGGGACGCTTGCCCTTGAATCTGCGCATTGCGTCCTGGCGCTCGAGCTGCGAGCGGTCGCCATGCATAAAGATAGTCGGGATCTCGCGGTTGTAGAGATAGTCATCGAGTTCCTCAACGGCAGGCTTACTGTTGCAGAACACGAGGGTGCGACATGCAGGTCTTGACATGAGCAGGTCGTAGAGAGCCTGCTTCTTCTGGTTGCGATCCACGAAGATGATGTCCTGGGTAACGTTCTTGTGAGTGGAGCCAGCGCGACCAATGCGGACGCGCACAAAGTCCGGGTTCATAAAGGTACGAGCGAGCTTGCGCGATTCCTTAGGAAAGGTTGCGGAGAACATCAGATAGGCGTGATCAGGGTCTTCGTTGGCATCTGGAGCATTGTTAGTAGTTGCTTCCAAATGCCAAGGTTAAAACACTTACCGCCTCCTCCGATAATCTTCTTCATCTCCTCCTCCCAGTCACCATGCAGCATCTCGTCAGCTTCGTCAATGACAGTGAACTTGACGCGTCTCATGGAAAGAACGTCGGGTCTGTTCATCAGATCCTGGATACGACCAGGAGTGCCGATCATAATGTCGCAGCCCTTCTGGAGCTCCTGGATGTTGATACCAATGGGAATACCGCCGTAGGAGCACACGGGGCGCAGCATCGAACGGTAGCACAGACGGCGAGCCTCGTCAAAGATTTGTTGAGCGAGCTCGCGAGTAGGCACAACAATGACAACCAAAGGTTCAGCGCGGACGCGGCTGCCAGCGACAGGACGAGGTCCTTGGAGCTTGCGAACCTTACCCATCAACTTCGAGATGATGGGGACAAGGTAGGCGGCAGTCTTGCCAGAACCGGTTTGGGCAACGGCGACAAGATCATGACCAGCAAGAATGATGGGAATGCAATAGCCCTGGATGACCGTGATCTGCTCGTAGCCGCAGAGCTTCACGTTGGCCAGGACTTGGGGATGCAGACCAGCAGAGTCAAACTATAAAGCAATCAGCGCTTTAAGTCATTTGATCGAGAGAAGAGGGAGACTGACATCACCGATGGGATCGAACTTCTTAGGTCCATCAACGATGGCCTTGAAGCTCATTATGTGTTCAAGCGAGGTGCCAGCTTTGATGTGCTCATCGCCGCCGAAAAGTTGTTCCTCCAGCTCGGCATCAGTGGGGCCTATATCGCCCTGTTCGCCATCCCATTCGTAGACACGGGCTGAGCTAGCCCAGGTAGGCTTGCTCTCTGAAGTGGCAGCGTTGAAAGCGTCGTAATCAAGCTTTTCATCCTCCATCCAGCCATGTTCACGAGCAGCGGCAAGATCCTCAGGGTTGCGGATGTTGAACTGAGTAACAGAGCTTTGGCCAAAGGCCTCGGCGGAAGCGTTCTGGTTGCCGGTGTCGGACATTTTGTAAGAAGGCGACGATCTGATGTGGGTGCAGTGGTCAGCAAACGCGCTCGACAAATCGAGTGGGCGGAGACTGATGAGGTCTGATGTCTATGAAAGACACGAAGCGAGAGGTAAGAAAGGAAGTTGATGAAAGAAGATGGTGATGGAGGAGGAAGTGGATGAAGAAAGGTAGTGATGGGGGAAGGTGAAGAGGAAGTTCGAGGAAGGCAGGTAGTAATGGGGAAAGACACCTAGTGAACGGATAGAGCTGGAGATCTTTGGGGTGCGCACAGTGAACTGGCAATACCCGAGGGTCTCAGAACTGAAGTGTCGGAGTGGGATGAGTGAAGGACGGATGTTTGATGTTGATGGAAGGATGATATGGTCGAGTGTGGATGGAAGCTGATAAAGAGATTGATGTTGAAGAGTGACTTACAGGTTGGTGAAACAGAAAGCGCAGATCAGAGTGCGCGGAGTGCTGAGTGAGACGAAGCGCACAGGCTGGCGGCAACTGTGTCAGTGGTGTTGATGAATGTGTGCGGTAGAGGGCGAAAGTAGAATTGAGTTGAGAGATGGGTGCGAGAGCGTGGAAGGGAAGAAGACTTACACTGCCTTTGATGGATGCTGGTAGTTGTGACGAGGTGGAAAGACAGAGACGGTGAGAGATAGAAGAAGTCGCGCTTGATGTGCGAGAATTGCGTGGAAGAAATCACGCTGGCGAGGAAGTGACGCTTCAAGGTTGCTTACGCGCTCTTTAAGCAAACAGAATCTGTCTCTTTGAGATCCTGATCGGCGACACCGGCAAAGCAAAGAGCAGATAAGTTCGGTTTCCCTTTCGATCTCAAGTGCCAACCACCGAATCGAAGTACGTGGATATGCATCGTTCAGTCAGAGCCGATTGACCAAATGTTTCTCTTCCTCTTAAAGGGACAAAGAGAGGTCTCGAGGCGACCGAAAAAGAGCTGGGGACAACAGGCATCATGCATGTGCTTGCCTGTGGCCGCATATCACCAATATATACTCCTCGACGTGGGAGAAGAACTACATTCAACCCTGCAAGACTGGAATTGGGATGAGGAGTTAATGTATCAGTACGACTCTGTCCTATCCAGCAATACATCAAGCAGACAAAGCAAGAGGTGGATGGGCATTTCTTTACACTACCCATGCCTCTTGGCTGCATACTTTCATGTTGGGCTAGGGAGGCCCCAGACCACCAGCAGACAACCTTCCTGAGAAACACAGATAGGTGTCTGCGAGGAAGGCGGACCAAGATGGGTCAATGGATTTGCTGATGCCACAGTTACTGGTGCCGTGATCAAAGCTGTCACGCTTGCAGCGAGTAGCAGTTATCATCGGCTCCGCACACATTATGCATATTGTTCTGCTTCAACACAGCCCAGAGTGGACGGCATATCACCAGGTTACTCGGAATGAGTGATTCCCGACGAACTCCATTGGAGGTGTTCGCTCTTGCTCCTGTGAATGGGGAGAAGTTGTTGAAGTATGGGGTTGAACATGAAGGGTTTGATGCGAATGCCATTTTGCATTCAACTAGTGGTGCACGGTTCTCGCTAAGCGTGGTAGCCGCATCGATGGTATCAGTTGGCATCTTGTAGCCTTCAAGGCACTCCTTATCTGCTGTCTACTGTTTCTCAATGTTTTCGGACAAGAGATGATGCAGATGCTCTAAAACTCACCAGGCTGCAATCCCTGACAGACCTCGAACAGTTGTATACTGCCATTCAGCCCACTTTGACCTAGCAAGTGCTTCAAGCTTATGAATGCACAATAGTATTTGTGATAGAATTGCTTGAACAAAGCACAAACCCTCTGCCTAAGGGAAACACTGTGCAGCTTTGTAGCTGTTGGCCAGATGGATCGTCATATGAGGGATCGAGATATACTCGGAGTAGTTACCTGGCTCATCGTTTCGAAATATTCGGAACCCTGGCAAGCAATGCAAAACTTGAATCTCCTTCCAACTTCTCCAGCTTTCTGCACCGCCACATATGTGGATCATACGCTGTGACCATATGTCTACGTACCTTGGCAGAAGCTTGGTTGTGTCACTACGAAGGTGGCTTGACTTGTAATCGATTATATCCCGAGCCGCACTTGATCAACATTTCCCTACATTATCTCCTAGAACCTGCATATTCCTGACTTCGTTATATTACGAATGTAGCAAAATCATTCTTCCAGGGCATGTCTTCAGAAACAAATATACAAATCATTCTGGACCCTACAAGAGGATGAATGACCCCATTGACGAGCCTATCAAGCAGGCAGCGGACGAGTTCGATTCAGAATCTCCTGAAGATCGAAGACCGCAAGCAAAGCGCAGAGATTCTGGTGACCTGGGAGAGGAACGCGACTATACGAATCCAAAGTAATATTTTCTTTCTCGAATTAACTTTAATTCGAGCATGGGCTGACACGGTAAACTGCAGTCGGTATTGGTTCGAATCAACAGCATGTCCCCTCATTGCAGGTACATTCGGGCCCATGGCCTCGGCTTTTTCAATATGCGCCTTGTCTTCCAGTTGGAGAGTGTACATACCGCCCGGAGGTACTGTCAATAATTCGACTACCATCGATGACCCAAAATGGTGCTTTGCAACACAAATATGTTCAGCCTGAAATTGTCTTCTGACGAGAACTCATTAGGTTACTTGCAATCAACGCCGTCTCGCTAGTCCTAGCCCTTCTCGCGAATGGATCCTTATTGCTCAACATGGCTCATCGTCTGCGATTCTCGATAGCGCAACCAATCACCATCGTTGGCTTCATCGTCTCTTCTGGACTCCTAATTGCGGATATCATTGCTTTGACGGTATTTCATACCTATCAGCTTCCTGCAAGCTCTCCTGCGGCACCAGCTGCTCGTCATGCGCTTACATCGGCTTTTTACTACGCGATCATGGCCGCTGCCATCTATCTTATCATTGCCTTTCTCATGTGTCTAACAGTCTACGGTGCTTGGAAAGGGCACTATGCAAGACAATTCAAGCTGACAGCAGCCCAGCGGACCTTGATGTTGCAAACGATGAGCTTCTTCACCTACCTCCTACTCGGTGCTCTGGTGTTCAGCCATATCGAGAAGTGGGAATACCTCGATGCCGTGTATTGGGCAGATGTGACGCTGCTTACTGTTGGTCTTGGAGACTATTCGTACGTTTGATTTTCTATAGCAACTCCCGAAATGACAGAGCTGATACGTAACCTCTCAGACCAAAGTCTCACAGCGGTCGTGCTCTATTCATCCCGTACGCCATCGGAGGCATTGTCATCCTTGGTCTCGTCGTCGGCTCAATCCGGACCTTAGTCCTGGAACGAGGACAAAAGAAGATCTCCGCACGAATGATGGAGAAAAAGCGACTCCGAGCTGTCAATAGTGTTGGCGATGGCAGGCAACGAATCCGCGTCAGCCGTTTCCAAACCATGAAGTTTGTTGAAAGCTACACAAATGCTGCTCAGAAGAGAGAACAAGAGTTCAAGGCGATGAGAAGAGTTCAAGAATGTGCTGAGAGGGACCGCAAATGGGTTGCTCTGGCTGTGTCCACCACGGCTGCATTTACACTGTGGCTTGTTGGTTCTGCTATCTTTCATGTGGCGGAGAGGGATCAGGGTTGGACTTACTTCCAGACGATGTACTTTACGTACGAATGTCTGCTAACGGTACGTCGATATCATGGAAACATAGATCTAGAACTTTTGCTAACAATACTGCGGCTCTGCAGGTTGGCTACGGAGATTTCACACCAACATCGAACTCTAGCAAAGCCTTCTTCATCTTGTGGTCACTCCTAGCCGTGCCAACCCTCACAATTCTCATCTCGGACATGGGCGACACAGTAGTCCAACTCTTCTCCAACGCAACCGAGTGGATTGGTTCTTTGACCGTTCTTCCATCTGAACAAGGCATTAGGTCTGCCCTCAACGAAGCCTGGAGCACTCTCACTAAAACACATCCAATCCATCACGGCCACCATGACTTACATCCAGGCGGTGTAACTCAGACAGAAGGTGCAGATGGTGACGACCAAGACAAACATCTCACAATGACAGACCGTATAGCCGACCGCATGGCCAAACACCTCGAGGCCGAAGAACTCGAAGACGCATTATCCGCCGAACAAGCAGGAGATTTCGAAGAACGCGATATCCATTTCTACAACTTCCTTTTGGCTCGTGAGACACAAAGGTTGTTGAAAGACCTCAACGCCAGTCCTCCGAAGCGCTACGAATGGGGCGAATGGGAATACTTCCTAAAACTCATGGCAAATGATGCCGACGCTACAGATCTCAATGGCGACATACTAGTGCCTGAGGAGTTGAGATTGCCAGAGACAAGAGAGGAGTGGAAGAAGAAACACAACGATCATAGGTGGTCGTGGTTGAGCAGAGCCAGTCCTCTGATGGGGCACAAGTCCGAGACCGAATGGATATTAGAAAGACTGGGAGCGTGTTTGGAGAGAGAGTTGAGGGAGTCAAGATTGTTGCCATATCGAACGAGAGAAGAGAGAAGGAAGCCTCCTGTGAGTATGGCTGACATGATCAGGAGGGGAAGGAACAAACAACAAGGCGATGACAACCCTTGAAGTTAAAGAAGAATTCCCAGTAGTCGACAGTCCCTTTGAGGACTTGATAGGACTATCATCCATACCCCTGTAACTCTTTTACTACAAAATTTTCATTGTGAGGATCTTGAAATTGGTGTCATTAGACCGTATAAAAGGGGTATCCTGGGGTATCTTAAAACATGAAAAGGAAATGCAGTTGACCTCAACTCTTAGACTCGGCTCTCCTTGCTTTTGCACTATCCTTCAACTTAGAGTAGTACGCTCTGAATTTTGCATTCTCATGTTCGAGCCTCTTGATCTCTTTCAATGCAGCTTGTAGCTCATCGTCTGATTGTCTGGACGTGCTGGAAGGAACAGCAGAATGGGTTGTTCGCACGCTAGCAACACTTTGTGTCAATGCAGCCATCGAGGCATCCTGAGCATGCGACTCAAACGCCTGCAATCGACGGCTTACATGATCCAGAGCTTGTTTGAGTGTATCATTTTGAAGTTGTAGTTCTTCTTCTCGTTCGGAAATCAGTCCCCGATTTGGTTGTTTCGCAGGTTGAGTTTCTTGTGCATCGACAAATTCGGCAGGGTCATCTTCGCTGATGTTGGAGAGGTGTTGGCGACGGGCGTAACGCTGCTCGCGCGTGACAATGTTGGCATAAGAAGCGGTACCGCCACTTGTGGGTATTACGTAGAAGCTCTCGCCAGGACCAATGTGGCCGTGTTGTTGCAGGGCATTCAAGGCAGCAGGTGATATCAGGGACTTGACATCGGGATCATTCGAGGCTCTCGCACTTGTTTTCTGATGCCGTGAAGAAGTCGGCGAGTCTGGCTCGGGGGTGTCTGTCAGGGGGAGGGCAGTGAAAGCAAGCATGGACGATAAGCGAGATAGAGGCCCTGTAGTCCAGTTGGAATAGAAGCGGGAGAAGCCATCGTCTTGATCTTTTGAGTGAGCCGAGGCGACAGAGCTGACAGACGTCGAAGAGGCCCGGCGATCGATGGGAGGCGCAGTGGGGGCAGTAGTCGATGGGGCAGGTTTGCGAGGATTAAGCAGAGAAGGCTGTTGCGGTATGCCTCTGCGTGTGGCTATATCTTTTGCAAGAGCGGGCGAAGACTCGCGCCGTGACGGGTGTATTCTGGTGACAGGCGGAGGGGGGCCGGATGAAGGCGCGATGGGTGGCGAAGTGAAGGCTGCAGAGGGATCCAATTCAGGAGAGTCGCCATGTTGGGCGTCCTGTACAGCTTTGGCGATGGTGTGTTTCGAGCGGATGATAGAGGCTAGTTGGCGATGGTGCTCTTCCAGGAGTTTGAGCATGCGCAAGGCTTCGGGATCCGAGGTCGAAGGCTGTGCTTTGGCATATTGTTCAGCGGCAGCGAGGTGCTCGGTAGCAGCTACGGCGAGGCGTGACTTTGAAGTTTCGGTGGCCGCCTTGCGCGCATGCGAGTGCGCCTGGCTTGGGTCAGCAAGGGTATTGGATGGCGGACGTGTTTTCTGACCAAAGTCAAAGGAGCCTCCTCCATGGTGGTGGTGCCTGATCTGCAGCATAGATGGTAGATGGCTTCGCGATAAATCCAGATAGGCAGAATCGAAACACTTAAACGGCAGGCATGTGACAGCCAAATACGTCATGAAACATTTCCCCGCAAACTTGTTGATTGATGCACCTGGATGTGGATGCATCAGGGTAGGGCAATATAAGGTATTCCTCTAGCCGGCCATCTATATCCCACTTAGCCATCTCCACCTGTTTCACCTACTCCCGCAATCAGACACTGCTGCTTGTTGACCTACGCCTCACCATCCTACTTTGGATTTTCATCTTCACCAGCTCAATCTTCACGAAACCCCTCGCGAACTCTCTTTTCGACCCTTGGCGCCGGAATGCGGGACCAAACACGATAGACTTTAACCAGACCAAGCCATGGCATCTACCGATGTACCCCGTCGCAACCTGTCAATATCCCTTCGCCGCGGTCGCAAAGACGCCGACCGTAACGATTCGAGCAGCTCGATAGGAAGTGGCCCTATGGACGACAATGTCTCGTCAGGCCTGAAGCCGTCCATTGACAACGTCTTCGCCAAAGTCAAGGAACGCAGAGCTCGCAAGTCGCAAGACCTACGCCGGAATAGTGACGAGTCATCCAAAGGCCTGCGTGGCCTCTTGCCGTCGTCCAAGAGGTCGCGGCGGAAGAGCAGCGCCCAAGACAGCGACCTCCTCTCGGCATCGGGCGACTTGATGCCGGACCGTCAACGAGGAACCTCTCCCAACCCTAGCGAGCTTTCTCTGGGCAACCAAGGCAGTGGGCATAGCAGTCTACTGACTGAGGACGAGGAAGACCAAGCGTAAGTCCAAACTTGTCCTTCAAACCTCTACCATCGTGATGCTATTCAAGGTGAGGGCTATATGCCAAGGGTCCGAGCGCCGTGTGTCGTCGTAACGCCGATCGCAACAACATGGTCCATTAGTCGTCCACTTTGGGTGTGCAATCACAATCGACCAGGACCCTGGTGGCCCGGACCTCTTTGCGTATTACACCGTACACGTGCTGGATACGCGATACGGCCACGACTTCTGCTTGACCCCTCGCATCACTACTGTGGCCTACATAAGGGCTCCATCTTTCGTCTGCTGACTGCCAGAAACAGTCCTGTCAGACCAACTCTCTCTCCTCACCAGTCCCATACCGGCTATTTGACTTTGTCTTCTCCCCTCATCAACGCTACTGCCACCAGTAACCCTTTGCCTGACGACATTCCCCATCTCCCAGACAATCTGGCTGCCTCCGCATCCCTCGACAAAGCAGCAACCTCTTCGTCCTTTTCTGCTCCTTCTGATCGACCGAAGTCGTCTGTCGATAGATTTAAAGGCGCTTTCACCTTGCCCAAGAAAAAGCCTGTGGTTGAAGCATCTACAGAAACACATGAGGCCTTCCCGGAGCTCGATCCCGAACCCGAACATCCCGCTGTGTCTGCTCCGCGACCCTCAACACCTCAATCGTTGTCGAACAAGCCCACAATTATCACAACCGTGCCTTCTACACCTCCCAATATTGTTGAGCCTCCCACCACATTCGTGACACCTCCGACACCCACCGAACCTCAAACCCACTTCTCAAATGCTTCTGCCCAATCGCTCAGCTCCTCCATCAACTCTCCTCCCTCATACGTAAGCGCTGCTGCTCAGCGGCGTAAAAGAGCTGGCACATTCACCTCGAGCAAGCTCTCGGCTGCGCCTTTGACTCCGCATATTGAAGAAGCAAAAACACCTGGCGGCACAATTACTGCTCCAGTGACTTCATCTGGTTTCTTCTCCTCTGTCTTCAACGCTGCCCAAAACGCTGCCAACCAGCTTAGTACTAGCCTGAACACATCCATCTCCCCAAATCAGAAGAGCAAGCCGATACAGTCAGACCAAACAGACACTGCCGGCGGCGAAGAAGTAATTCCAGGTGTCGAAACTATCGGTTCACCCGAACTTGAGCCAGGAAAACGCCAACTTGCTGTTGAAACTCTTGGTAGAGGCGACCTTAGTCTAGATCAACTCGGCATCAGTGCCGAAAGCTCCGACGTCAGCCCAATGAATTCCAACGTGGATCTATCGGGTGCGTCGCCTGTTCCCTCCCAATCGACGATCAATGGCCAAAAGCAAGAAGAGATTGCTGCACAACGCGCTGTTTCTACTGCCTACGAAAAGCCTGTAGAGAAAACAGTGAGCCAGGCTACTGGCGGAAGACCTCTGTCTGTGGTTTCGAACGATGGTTCAGATGCAGGCTTCCAAACACCTCCTAGAACCTCAGGCACCTTCGATAGCGTCAAGCGTGCCAGCTCGGTCCGAAGTAAGCTCAGTGGCCGCAGGAGACACCGTGGTAGCTCTGCCGCTACAGGTGGTACTCTTGCTGCTGCCGTCTCTGCTAGCAGCGCTACTCTTGTTCCTGGAGCGATTGGTCAAGGTCATCGCACTACCGGTTTCGCTGTGGCCAGCAGCAAGCGCAACAAGGACTTCCATCAGCTATTCCGGAGCGTGCCAGAGGATGACTACTTGATCGAGGACTATAGTGCAGCTTTACAGCGTGATATTCTTCTCCATGGCAGGCTTTACATTTCGGAGGGCCATATTTGTTTTTCCAGTAACATTCTTGGCTGGGTGACCAACCTGGTCATCAGCTTTGACGAAGTCGTCTCGGTCGAGAAGAAAAGCACCGCCGTAATCTTCCCTAACGCAATTGTCATTCAGACTCTACATGCTCGAAACGTTTTTGCCAGTTTGGTGGCCAGAGACTCTACCTATGATCTCCTCATTGGCATCTGGAAAATCAGCCATCCTAATTTGAAGAGCTCTCTTCACGGTGTCGCGATAGATGATGCCAGCACTGGCGATAAGACGGAGCGTGCTGAATCGGTAGCGTCCGATCGAGAAAGCTCGGATGGTGCGACTGAAGACGATGTATATGACGAAGATGAAGATCATGATGATGGCAGCTTCTTTGAACCTGGTGGCAGCGTTGCAGGTAGCGAATTTGGTGACCAGGCTGTTAGTCGAAAGACTTCTGCTGTCCCCGTCACGGCTGGTGTTCCGTCAGCCAACGGACCTACAAAAGGCGCTGAGGTTATTGAAGCGGCCGCTCCTGGCGCCACTGCTGCCGCCGACTTCCCGGGACCAGCCACGCATGCTCCTACTGAATGTGGAGATGATGCCAGCCATTACGACAAGCCATTGGCCGACACCACCATACCTGCTCCTCTAGGCAAAGTTTATTCTCTGATGTGGGGTCCAGCATCAGGTACTTTCATGAAGAAGTGGCTTGTCGATGATCAGAAGTCCCGCGAGCTTTCATTCGAGAACGAAAAAGGTGGGCTGGACGATACTCATCGCAGCTTCACGTACTCGTACATTAAGCCTCTCAATGCGCCTGTTGGCCCCAAACAAACAAAATGTATTGTCACAGCCACTGTAGAGAACTTCGATCTGGAGAAATGCGTCAGCGTCAACTGCAGTACCGCAACTCCTGATGTGCCTAGTGGAGGTATCTTCACGACAAAAACCAGATACTGCATGATGTGGGGACCAAACAACACAACCAGACTGATTGCCAATTGTACGGTCGAGTGGACTGGCAAGAGTTGGTTGAAAGGTACGTGGTATCACTCTCACCTGTAGGACTCTGCTAATCTGTCACAGGACCTATCGAGAAAGGTGCAAACGACGGTCAAACACAATATGTCAAAGACCTAGTTGCTGCCCTCACCGCTGGCGTGGCTACAAAACCCGCAACAAGAGGTGCTCCACGCGGCAAGGGTAAAGGGAGACGAAGAACGGACGCCGGCGTACCAGCCGAAAGTGAAAGTGTTGCAGTCGCCTCCAAGAAAGTGCCAGAAGAAGCAAACTGGGGATTGTTCGAACCCATTCGTGGACCTCTGGAGCCTGTTGTCAGCATCTTCCAACCTTTGTTCTCAGCGCAGATCATTATTACAATATTGGCCCTGCTACTGGCTTGGACGTGGCTCTTCCCATCTCGACCACGCTCCGCAGGAGTTGGTTTTGCCATCGACTCACCCGGAAGATTGGCCGCGTACGAAGAGCTATGGCGCAGAGAAGAAAGCGAGTTGTGGGACTGGCTCGAGGATCGCGTTGGCCTGAGCAATGGTATCCCCATTGGCGGTTCTGCAGAAGAAAGAAACGAGAGACAAAAGGTGCTGGGCACCAAGCAGATGGGACGCAGACTTCGCAACCACGACTTGGAAGAAAAGCAAGTAGAAGATGCGATCAGAGTCACTGAAGAAAGGTTGTCGACGCTGAAAGCTGCGGTCAAGAAGAAGAAAGACGCCGCTGCTGCTGCGCAAAAGCAAGAGGAGAAGTGAACGCCTCGAATTTTATCCTGTGTTATCATTTGCATTCATTCCATGACACGATCGTTGAGTCTGATGTTTTTTCAAGCGAGCGTAAATGCTTCGTCATGTTCTGTAGCGATCGCTGTTTCCCTTTGTATACTCAAAATAGCTTGGACAACGAAAAGAGACAGTTGCATACTCTGGATCATATCTGCTGTGAGGTACCAAAATCTTGCAACTACTTTTTTCCCCTCCATCCCGAGATAACAAAGTTGTTGTAAGCTATTGAATTGCATAGTTGCGGGTTGGATAGGAGGCTGGCTATGGACAAAGTCCTGAATGGGAGTCTCTTTGTGGAGATCACGCTCTTAAGGAAAGTATCGTGCTTTTCTGCAGGTACACTGTGCGGTCCCAAACACACAGGGAGGTCTTTGGTTTCCGTTGTTGTAGACTGACAACTCGATTTGTTCGGGTTATGATCGCTTCCAGGTTTTTCCAAAGTCAAAGGTGCCTAGTGGGTGACCCTGCTCTGCATTATCAGACGAGCAACAATAGTCGTATGGTAATAATGAGCGTAAGTAATGAGCTGCAGATAGACTTCTAACTTATCAGACGTCCTCGTGATGTTGAAATCAATTTGTACTGATGGGGATTGATAGATCTTCTCACCAGAATTTTTATGCTTCGTCATGGATTATGCTTTTTGTATGAGAGCTATCATCGCTTCTGGTGAGTTCCGCGAAACCCTTCACCTTGATGCTGCTAGACGAAAAGTCAAGCCTTTCAAAGGTGAGCTTTTTCCAACCAACATGATATCGCATTGGACGACCTCGTATAGGTTGGTCTCGTATAGGCGCAGCGATCTTTCTTGATCATCGGACTGAACCATGAAAGCATGGCCATCGACTCGAGAACTTGGGTCACTACAGTTTACCAGTGCTCGGTATCGTCCTAATGTTGTGATGTTACCACCTAGCACATAAGCGGGCTGCAAAATCGATGGATCAAGCTCGTCTTCGAATTCAAGCTCAAGATCTCGGGCTGTGCGAGGGTCCCGTAGAAGAAGTAGAGAACCGGATACCCGTATGGTAGATCTGTAAGACTGTTCAATCGATGTTGTGGCAGAGTTGGATCGTTGACGCCCAGTTTAGGTAATGCTGAGAGGTCTTTTGCTGCGATGTTTATGGTTATAAAGCAAGGTTCAAAGCTGATACCTCGGTCTTTGAGACCTTGTCTGATACGTCGCTCCTGATCGCCTGTGACATAGCAGAAGCTTGTTGTGGTCTCTTCGGACTCGGCTGTAACAAACGTAGGTGTGAATCCTGCGATGTCTCGAACATTTTCTGGAGTATTCAGAGGACCGCCGAGCAGTAGACCACGTAGGACGTTGTTCTGAGGTGATGACAGGACTGAGCTAGTAATGGGAGCACCTGCAGTCGAGTTTACCTTCTGGCGACAGAAAAGCTCGTATTCATAGGCTTCGCGATCGAAGCCCTGTGCTTCCTTCGATGCTTTCATGTCGAACCAAAGTTCATCAGCGATTCTGCAGCGGTCGAGGTCTTCTCTGTAGACTTTGGGATTGTGTTGAGCATCTACGTGTGTCACGGAGAAGAGGGTTTGCCAGCGCTTGATGTCAACCTCGCTTGGTTCATCTTCGAAGCTGTTGATGGCGTTGGCTCCCATTCTTTCGAGTGCTTCCATCAAAGAATCTATCTTGAGTGACTGTATTGTCAATGGTGACGAGACTAGGCGTATTGATGAGATTTCTTGACCTTGAGAGAAGCAGAGGGAATGGTGAAATGTTTATGAGCACTCGGTTCTGCAAAGAATTGAAACCAACTCATGACTCACCCTGTGAACCAATGCGTTGAAGATTTTGCCAAATTTGTGCTTCAAGTAGACATACGAATGGCTGAGAAAGTGCAACCAGGTTCGTCTGCAAATATTTGTAGCTGATGTACATACTATCGATATTTCACGAGCTCACAAGATAGAGCTGCATAGAGTGCCATCGAATAGGTATACACAATCACGACCTGTTAGATGGACCCCTTCGGACCTACAGATAGTTTTCTCTCTGATTCGTCAGGTCGCAGAGTTCGTTTGTTGCTATTGCATATATCGAGGCCTGTGACTCTGTAGAAGTCGATGATGGAAATTTGGACTCGGATGTCGGCCAGTCGGAGGTGGTGTATCGCTCCTGCCTATACAGTCGTTCTCCAGCAAGAGCCCCTTCTATCAATATCGTAACCCTGTGTCTTCTAAGACTTGATTGATGTTCTCGATTTACGAGTAACCAATCATCTCAATTCCATTCATTCTCCAAATTCATCACACTATTTCTACTCGCATCGCTCTCGAGGATAGCGGAGATTATGCGTTAACTCCATCTCCGCGTGTCAGATAAGCTTCCGTGCTCCACTCCGAGGCTCTCGAGGCTTGATGACCCGTCTCGAGTCTTGGACATTCAGTATCACCTTCGTTTGTAGACCAACGGACTCCTCATACAGACAAAATGAGTTCTCCTCCGCATGGCCAGTCAGAATCTTCTGCATCGCAAGGAACTCCAATCTATGTACCAGCAACGGATGAAAGCTGGGAGGACGATGACGACATGGACTTCGAGGATGAAGATGGTACCGAGTATGCAACTGGAGATGAAATCTACTTTGCTGGCTCGGATGATATAGAGGAGACCGAGTTTTACGGTAACACCCAGTCTCACAATTAGAGATCGAAGGTTGTGGCAAAAGCTAACATTTTGGATTAGACGCCGACGAGGGACTCGGACCAGTAATGATAGACTTCGAGACGACCGACGACGATGACGAAGGTAGAGAGACAACGGCAGGCGCTGAATCAACATCCAACGAGAATGAGGAGGAATCATCACAAGCAGAAACGGCACGGCCACAACCTGCAAGACAAACCATCGCTCGTCAGTGGCAATCCGATACTATTGACAAGTACAAGTCGACTGATAGCTTGTAGTCACACAACAGCAAATTCTACAACTTCTTGGAAACGCAGGACTTAGAGGACTCTTCGCAAACGTAGTTGGCCAGCAACGAGGTGGACTTGTCGCCGACGATGACGACGATTACGAGGACGACTCATACCTTGGCTGGCACGCTATGGGCAGAAGAACTAGGAGGCCTAAGAGGGAAGGCTCTGGATACCCCAAGGTTCCTAGCGAAGCTGGAAAGAAGCTGATGGAGTCTGGCACATTCGGAACCACCGAGCGCCCGCGAGGAACATATGGTCGTAAGAGGAAGCTTGCATACCGAAACATGATGCGTGAGCTTGGAGTGGGCGGATATGGTGCTCAGAAGAGTGCCAACAAGCTCATATCCCAGACCATGATACCTTCAACAAAAGCCGACAGTATCATCAATTATAACCATCGGTGTTACTCTGGTCAGTTCTCAGACGATGGCAACTTCTTCTTCTCCTGTGCGCAGGACTTCAAGGTTCGCATGTATGATACTTCGAACCCATACAGATGGAAATACTATAAGACGGCACACTATTATGGCGGTCAATGGACTATCACCGATGCAACCTTGAGTCCAGACAACAGGTTTTTGGCGTACAGTTCCATCAGAAGCGCTGTCTGTCTTTCTCCTACAGATCCCGATAATACCATGGACCCCACGATACTCGACTTTGCTGATATGGGCCAAGCTACGAGTAGAAGAACTGGACGTGGTTGGGGTCATTTCGGTATCTGGTCTCTCCGCTACTCCGGTGACGGACGCGAGATCGTCGCCGGTACTTCTGATTCGAGTGTGTATGTATACGACATTGAAACGCGACAATCGATACTCCGAATCCACGGTCATAGGGACGATGTCAATGCTGTGTGCTACGGAGACAAAACCTCACCACATATCTTGTACTCAGGATCAGACGATACGACGTTGAAGGTCTGGGATCGACGATCAATGGGCGACGGGCGTGAAGCTGGTGCATTCGTTGGTCACACTGAAGGAATCACATACATCGACAGTAAGGGTGACGGCAGATACGTGCTCAGCAACGCTAAGGACCAGACAATGAAGTTGTGGGATCTACGTATGATGATGTCAACTGAGCGGTTCGATAAGATCGACCCAGAAGAGCACACAACAGGTTTCGACTATCGATTCGCACCTTACGATGAAGAGGAGTACGAAGCTCATCCGCACGACTGCAGTTTAGTCACCTTCCGGGGCCACAAGGTGCTCAAGACGCTCATTCGATGTCATTTCTCGCCACCAGGCAGCACGGATGGTCGATACGTGTATAGCGGAAGTCACGATGGCTCGGTCTATATCTGGAATATGGATGCCACGATAGCAGGCAAGATTGACGTGCTTGAAGCAACTAGAAACTCACGACCCGAGCGAGATGAAAGATATGTTGACCGCTGGGAGCACGGCGGTGGACGCAGCCAGTGGAGTACCATTGTTCGAGACGCGAGTTGGCATCCCAACGCTCCAGTGGTGGCTGGTAAGTGGAGCGCTCTCAGGTTTCTATATGTAAACTGACATAAAATACAGCAACTTCATGGAATGGATGGGACCACGGTCTAGGAACATGTACAGTACATACTTGGAACGACGGCAACGACTCGGATGAAGGTGAACCAAAGATGGGAGCACGATTGAACCCTCAGCTCGAGCAAGACAGCCGATACTACGAGGGCAACACTGCAAGCACCGGCCGTAATACATCCTCACGACGAACAAGATTCGTGACGCGGGCACAGGTGGCTCGCAACGACGAAGAGGAAGAGTAGACCTCTTCTGAAGACCATGACTCCTTCGGCTTGAAGCCTTTTCAGAGACGCTCTTTATCATACACCGAGAAGTAGCGGAAGCTCCTTGCTCGGCGAACTGTATCTTAGCAAAATTTCGGGACACTCCTTTTCTTTCTCTTGCTTCTGTTATAAGAAGCTAGCTGTATATATGACGGACATTACCTCTTGTGTACAGCTTCGAATACACTCTTTTCAAGACCAATGATTATCAATTCACTCATTGCCCTTCTGAAGCTCGTATGTGTTTTTGACGTGTTTTTTTTTGGTATTGCGTATAGTGGTATCAAGATAACTGTTGAGAAAGAGAGTACCATATTCTTCTCTTTTTGAACGCCAAAAGATTCCCCCCTCGCTCTTTCTGAATTGGTGTGAATGGAAGATTGTACAAGCGGAAGATGCTACCCGGGATTACTCGGGCAAGTGTCGCAAAAGAGGCATCAAGCAGGGTTTTTGTCGAGCGAGGTTGTCCTCCTTTGAGTAGAAGACCGATTGCGCGTCGCGTCGCCTTTGCTGGTCTGAAAAAAAGGGGGTGTGTTTGAAACGGAAAGGATGACTGGCTTATGCGCCACCGACGAGGATGTTGTTGACGGGGATGTGAACTGCAGAGTTACTGATTAGCCACTATCATTCGTAAATCGGCGTGTCCAGAAGAGCCAAAGACATACTCAGCTTGACGACGTAACCGATAACGCCCATGACGAGGAAACCGACACCGACGGCCTGGCTGATCTTGAGGAATTCGCGCTTGTCGGGCTTGCTGTTGTTTGTACGTTAGCTTCCATGATATCAAGGACAGAGTGGAGGATGAGGACAAAGACGTACGTGCAGCGGTTGATGAATTGAGTGCCGTCCTTGACGAACTCGCGGGGCATCTCCATGATCTCTTGCATTTGGTTCGACGACATGATTGCGATTTGGTTGTATGTGTGGTGGTGGTTGGTAAAGTAGGATGTTCGTTTGGATAATGCGACAGGGAGTTGGCTGGTAGAGTACAGCTGGCTATCGCTTTGCGGAGAGAGTTGTCCTTGGTGGTGGGGTCTGTGCGCCAGGGAGATGCTGCTTGCTGCTGCTTTTTCTGGGGCTGGAACTTTTTTGGCTTTCGTTCACATGAAATGCTTCGGCTGCTTCCTTCTCTTAATAAAGTATTGTATCAATCGAAGATATATGGGTAAGACAATCTTCGAAACTCAGGTGCGCAGCCTGATAGTCATTTGAGTTGCAGCTCTTCTACTCATTTGTTATATATAGAAAAGTCATGCCCATAGCTAAACAAACTCCAATGAACACCATGCATACCGAGATGGGAATATATACTACTTCTTGAGCAAAAGACCGTCGCTAGCCAGGTCCTGTTCGTCGGCCCTCTTGTTGAGATCCTTACCACCAGAGTTGTTGGTGGCATAAATCTCAGCAATGCAAAGATCAAAAGGTCCAGGAACACGGTCAATCAAACCTATGCCGATACTTCTGACTTTTTGTCGCATCATATCACTCTGAGGCTCGACAACCATGCCGTGGTTTGTACGGACGAATTCGCTGATGGGCACAATGACAGTCTCCCATTCGCCAGGCGTTTGAGCGTACAAACGGTGCTGGTGAAGATCCGTTGGCACGATAGACTCTGTCTGGACATTGACAAAGTATTTGCGGGCATCGCTCTTGACTTTCAGAGCAATATAGCTGTACGAGTCAAGGTCCCACAAGCCTTTGCCAAACAAATTGCGACCCATGTCTCTTGTGCGCCAGGCAGCATATCCGGACCTCTGGATTTCCGGTCTGTTCGCAGGGAGCTCATTCGAAATAGTACCGTGGAAGCGGATGTGTGGAGGTTGTTGTGCATGTGCGGGAACAAAATCGAAGTGGACTTTTGAGAAGCCACCCATGTCTTCGTCGGACATTACTTTGCATAGTTCTGGTGTGTCAGGTTGGTTGAAGGTGATGAGCGGGAAAGGTTTGTCGGGACGATTGATTGCTTCGGCCTTGAGAGCTGTTCGGTGCGACCATGTTAGCTAAAGCAGCAATGATGGCAGAGCAGAAATTGAGAGCAAGGATGCGTACCGATGCCTGAGAGCCTCGAGAATTCCTGCAGACTTCGCTTCCAGAAGCCTGGCGGGGCTAGTAACCTTCGAGTACACTGCATGTTAAGATGTGTAATGGTCGTGTGAGAGAGGGCAAAAGCAAGTGGAAGATGTGAGAATGATGGTGTAGCCGGTAGATGATCTGATAAGCTTGGAAAGACCCTGGTGGTGATGGATGATGCATGACTCGCCGACTCGCCAACTCGGCCTTGGATGATGCGGAGAGTTCGCAGCAGTTGACGCCGCCCGGCCAGAATTTGGATGCTCGCAATTTTTTGGGCCAGGCACCATCCATCGCTATCCACACTCCACCACAACACCGGACCAAACCTCTTGCACAAGGACATCACTCTATCTGCCACTATTCTTCGTGCCTTTCCGACCATCATTCCACACCACCTTCGTTCATGACGGCCAACCCGTCCATCGCCGCTGCGCGGGCCGCTGTAATCGACCCAAGTCCCATACCTCAATCCAGAGAAACTGGAGACGCTTTCCCTCAAAAGACACAAGATGGAGCCCAATTAAGGCCACCACCGCCTGTCGCAAAGTCATGGGCACATTTCGTTGCTGGAGGGTGAGCTCGCATCTGCTACCTTTGCCCAATTCATCTTGCTGATTCAGTTGCCACAGCCTAGGTGGGATGACGGCCGCTACTCTGACTTGCCCTCTTGATGTTCTAAAAACTCGCCTACAATCCGACTTTTACCAATCACAACTTTCCGCCGCTCGCGCCGCACGTGGTGTACCACCTTTGTCGCAACTCTCCTACTCCCGAACCGCTATCCTCCACGTCCGAGAAACTTTCCAGATCCTGACCGCCATCCCTCGTACTGAAGGTTATCGCGCTCTGTTCAAGGGACTCGGTCCTAATCTCATTGGTGTCGTGCCAGCACGAGCCATCAACTTCTTCGCCTACGGAAACGGAAAGAGAATCCTGTCGCAAACCTTTAACGACGGCAAGGAAGCTTCATGGGTGCATTTGCTGGCTGCTGCTGGAGCTGGCATGCTTACTGGAACCGCTACAAACCCCATCTGGCTCGTGAAAACACGTTTGCAATTGGACAAATCAAGAGCTGAGAAGACTGGAAGTGGACTGGACGGAAGAAAATACAAGAACGCTTTGGATTGCACCATGCAAACTGTGCGCGCAGAGGGTATCCGCGGACTGTACAGAGGATTGAGCGCAAGTTACCTGGGCGTGACGGAAAGTACACTACAATGGGTTCTCTACGAGCGCATGAAGAGCTACATCGCACTACGCGAAGAACGCATCACGCTTTCTGGCCGCGCTCGTTCATCATGGGACGAAGCTGTCTCATGGTCGCTCAGACTCGGTGCAGCAGGTAGCGCCAAATTCGTTGCCGCGCTCATCACATACCCTCACGAGGTTGTTCGCACACGCCTGCGACAAGCCCCTGTCACCACTTCGATCGACGGCGTGCCCCAACTCAAATACACTGGCTTGGCCCAGTGCTTCAAGCTGGTCTGGAAGGAGGAGGGTATGGCTGCTCTGTATGGCGGCTTGGTACCACATATGCTCAGAGTTGTGCCCAGTGCCGCCATCATGTTCGGCATGTACGAGGCCGTCCTGCGTTTCCTTGGAACCGACTCGGGCGTGTAAAAATATGTTTTCAGAAAAATGCGGCTGTCTTGGGGTTGTTTAAAAAGCATTGGAGATATGGCGCAAATCTTTGGGAAGCTCCGGCGAGCAATTTTCTACTAGATGTAACAATAGTGTGGGAAGGATATATGGCGAGGAAGAACTCTGTAACAACAAGGTAGGCCAGCATTGGGCCGCCAGTAACCCAACTCCATTCGAAGGAAAAGCAGCATGCGAAGAGCCACGTCTCGAGCGTCATGCCGAATACCATCATTTTCACTCATTTTCACAATTCTCATCATACTCATTCCACGGATTGAACCTTTCGTCATGAGGACTGACAGATTGCTACTGATTGATAGGCCAGGGTCACTGTTGGAGTCGAAAAGATATTTTGGAGCCGCTGCCGACCCTTTCTCTCAACCGGTCTTCTGTCAACAGCCAGGACATAGCACGCCTAATTCTTCCTGCACATGCCCTGGAATGACATCCGACGTCCCAAGTTCACAGAATTGTGTCCTACGAGTGATGGTGACCGACGAATCAGACCCCCGAAGATAATCTGAACGGCAGTACCTCGTTCCGTTCAAGGACTTGGTCAATATAGGCAACCCAACCTCTCGATGCACAGATACCCCGATATAATGATCGAGGCTGAAAAACTAGGTAGGTGCAATCGAGTCATGAATGCTCGATTCCTCACAAGGAAAGTTCGATCTGTACCTATATGGCCATTCACGTCTTTTCCATCTCTACACTACATTTTTCAACCTTCATGATCCTTACACACATTCATCGTCATGGCCACACCAATGTCAATCGCTGTAACCGGCATCGCCATCATCCCTCTCGAAGCAGAACGCGCCCTTCTCGACGTCGAAATCAGCTCTACTGGTTTCTCCCGCGCTTTCGTGTCTGAAGAAGTGCAACTCTCTTGTCAACGCCTCGAAGACCTGCTTCGCAAAACCTCGATTGCCCAGGATGACAAGCCAGCGATAGTCGCTCATTGGTCCATGACTGCCATCAAAACGACGTCACACTTGCCTACAGATGAACGCGGCGCAGCAATTAAGAATGCCCAAAGAGTATACTCGACATCAGTTTCCTTCGACATTCGCGTAAGAGACTTTGAAAAGTTGGGAACTTTTGCCAGTCAAGTGTCTACGATACCGTATACTTTGATTCACAGTGTGAGATGGGCGTTAAAAAGCTCAACACGGCAAGCATACGAGAGCAAATTACGTACCATGGCTGCCAAGGATGCGCTAGAACGAGCAAAAGACTATGCAAAGGCGTTGGGATTGTCTGCTGTGTGGCCTGTGGAAGTCAAGGAAGCGCAGTGGGGCACTCATGACGCGAATGCTGTGATGAAAGTGCAGGAAAAGGTGATGGATATGAGAAGACCGGTGGCGGATTCTGATCCGGCGTTTGCGGATCTGTTCTTTGAGCCTGAGGAGGTTACGCTGAGCACAAGAATTGATTGCAAATTTGAAGCGGAGTAGTCACTTGCTTCCACAAGATTTGCTTTTAAGACCAGAAGGTTGTAATGTTGAAAGAGTAAATGACTAAGTTATATAGAAGTGTATACAGAAGAATTGTGTCAATGACCGATAACACTGACTACAGTGATGTGGAAGAAGCTGCGCTAATGGTATATGGTGAAAAATAAAGCAGAACAGACACTATGCCCAGGAACGCATCAAGCCACTTAAGCAGACACCTCAATCAGAGTGTAGCTGTAAGATCTGGAGACAGTGATGCGGCTGTTACCCTGGTACTGGCCGTAGTTGGTAGCGTACTGAGGAGACCAGGTCTGGTTGTAGAGACCGCAGTGGAGCTCGTAAGCAACACCATCCTTGCTCTGGATCCAGGAGTTGAAGAAGCGGCAGGTCTGGTAAGAGCCATCGCTGGCAGGGTGAGCCTTGTTGTAGGCAGATTGGGAAGTGCAGGCAGTGGCGCAAACGCTAGGGTCGTACACCTGGTCCTCGCTGAAAGGCTGAACGCGGACACCCATGTAGGTGTCGTGGCGGTTGCTGTCGAGAGGTGCGTTGATAGCACCTCCCAATTGTGTAGGGCCGTCATAACCAGCAATGCTGCTAGGAGCAGGCACCTTGTTGTAAGCGTTCGAGCCAGTGATGACTACTTGGAACTGATCACGCCATTGGCCAAAGTTCTTTGCCTGGGAAGAAGAAACACCAGCACCCCACAGTGTGCACTTGTAGTTGGTGAGCGATTGGGGGTTGGGGCAATTGGTGTTGTTGGGATCGAGGGTAGGGTCACGCTCGCTGTACATGTTGAAGGCCTCGCAACCAGTGGTCTTGTCGCAAAGAGAGGCACAGCCAATAGTGTCGTATGCGGTAAGAGTCCAAAGACCCATGTACTTGTTGGCATTCAAAGAAGCGTTCAGACTGGTGAAGGCAGTAGTGTAGCCATCAGGGGTAGGAGCATTGGCTGAGAGAGTCTGAAGCTCAGGAATGGCGAAGAAACCCTCGATGGTATCGGGAGAGGCAACAGGGCCGGAGCCAGCAGGCTGAGACTTGCAGGTACCATCACGGCCAATCAAGGATCTGTGCTCGGCAAAAGCAGCGCCAGCAAGGGCGGAGACGATAAGGGCGGCGCGCATGTCTTCGATTGTGGATATTGATAGATGGTGAGGTTGAAGAGATAAAGACAGGTATCTGGAGAATGAGATAGATGAGATGATGAGAAGCCGACTTACCTCGAGAGAACCACATCTTATATACAATCAAGGTCAACAATTGATATCTACCATCGAGTCATGAGGTAGTGGTCTTCAATGGAATACTTTGGTTCGCTAGGGCGCTATACTCACTCGTCGACGTTTGCCACGTCTAGTGGCTCGAAGGATTTGAACACACTGAAATTAGCCATCGGTCACGGCCATACAGGAAAGCCACCGAACATGGCAGAACGAGAAGAGTTGGCAGAAAGTGGTGCTCATTCGAGATGCGATGTGGACCCTCGGAGTGCCGAGTAGGGTTCAACGGCACCGAAGAAGCCCTCGTGGAAAATGCCAACCGTTGTAGCGGGCCTGAGACTGAGACAAAGCCGCGACAAGTTCGTGTATTGTGTACCATTTCAAAACCACGTATATTCGTTCAGAGTCTCAAAATAGAGCTGTGAAGATCTGGAAATACCTTCTCCAAGATTGGCCGGGAGATCTGCAATATTGGTGTCTGTTCGCAGATGAAGATCCGGTTCTTGCTGCTCGGTTCGCGTAATACACGCTGGATTTGGCAGTCGCAATTAGCCATACCAAGCGAGTCAGACATACCGTGGGGAAATTGGTACATGACATACGGCCGAAGATAAGATGACCGTGCCGAAGGCTGTATCACAGTGAGACAATGCCGTCGAGTATGAAATTCCTGTTGTCTAGGGATGCTGTTGGCGGCAAAGTATGGATGGTGGATATGTGCAAGTCGTGTCGGGATGCCCGATGTCCGGCAGATTCAAGACGACAGGGTCAATAAAGGTATACAATCAAGACAGGGCGGCGCGACAACGACATTCATCGCCATACAGCTGCCAGACATTGTAAGCAGTTTCCTACTTGGATACGAAATGAGTAAATTCAGGTGCATCCAGACGCAACAGTCGAGGGCCAGCTATCATGGTGTACCTTGAGAGAGTAAAATTCGTGTATGAACCATTCAGAAATGCTTACGAGCTTGTGAGAGTACGACAAGCCATACCAGTTGAAGGCCAGTCATAGGAGCGCGCCGTCGATAGCTGACCGGACACGCCATACGATCGTCCAGTAGCGTAATTGGATCTACAAGGATGAGAAGAGCACATCAGATCAGTAGATGACCGTGTCCTCGTCGGCCTCGACTACAATGTCGCCAGTGTCATCTATACTTTCTTTCCTATGCCGATCAGCGTCCTCTGCCGCTTGCTCTTGCGTTTGCTCTTCTTCAGTCGACTCGGTTGCAATTGCGTTCGTGACTGCCAGCTTCGTGTCCTGATCTGCAACTGCATCTTGGTCTTGATCATTTGCTGGCTCGATCGTTGAGACAGCAGCATGATTCGCGCCAGTTGAGGTGTCCTGCTCGTTTGCAGAGACAATGTCTTGGTGACCAGCGTGTCCATTGGTGTCTTCCTTCTGCCACCGTTGACGAACTTGATCGAAGTCGTCAAGCTCCTGATCTATCAAAACGTCAACGTCTTCACGTTGGCGATTGATCTGATCCTCTTGTTCCGGTAGCAGTTCCCAAGGTTTGAAATACAATTTCGGCTCGGTCGAAGTAGTCAAAAAATTAGACATGGCCTTCATGCTCTCATGTTTAGATCGCATGCTGGCTTCATCAACTTTCCGTTGTTCCTTCCTTCGCGCGACATTGAGAAGCTCGAGTCGTTCTGTTTGTCGCTCGCTCAGCTCCTGCTCTTTCTGGCGTCGACGTTCTTCCTGTTCGGCTCGTCGCTTGGCCGCCTGCGAGTTGGCCGGTCTTGTCTGACCTAGCCCACCTAGGAGACCTCCAAACAGCCTCTGAGTGCGCTTCTTTTCATCGACGGGCTTTACGGGGCGTCTTTCGCGAGCTGGTGGGGCGTGTTCCTCGTTTCTGGATCTGTTGGGCGAAGGCGAGAGGCGCTGTCGCTTGGGTGAATCGTGAGAAGCAGATGACTGGCGACGTTTCGTTCCGGCGCGTGCTTCTGGGGTTTGCGATCGGTCAGGCGAGCGGCGTGGTGAGGATGGGGTCGCATCGGGCAGCACGACAGCTGAGGCGACAACTCTGCACCTGATGTCAATCTCGCTGGTCGCGACGACAACTGATACATGCTTAGCAAACTTACGACTCTGACATATGGATGATCGTGTGATGTTCTAGATGAATGAATAATGGCGCGTTGCAGTGTTTATCCGAAGGCCGAGTCCTGCATCTCGACCCTTTGACGAAGCCTGCCCCGCGCTGTCACCGAACTGACATCACAATGAATTGCTTACTCAATCATAGAGCTTCGAGAGCTTTCGACCTTATATACTGTTTGATTTCCATTCAAAGCTGATATACAGTTTTATCAATCGATTAATCAATTCTCTTTCTTCACCATCAAATCACAATGGCAAACACTATGTCAGACAATGCCAACAAGGCCGCTTGGCTCACTGAGGCCAAACAGAAGCCCCTCAAGGTTGATCATGCTCCCATGCCAACTCCTGGTCCAGATGAGGTCGTCATCAAGAACAAGGCTGTGGCCGTGAACCCCGTCGACTGGAAAATTCAGGATTCCGGCCTATTCATCAAGGAGTACCCTAATGTTCTGGGTTCGTCCAAAGTAATTCTTAGATCCATATTTGATACCATGCTGACTGTATTTTCCTTCAGGTACCGATGTGGCCGGTGAGGTCTATGACGTTGGTCCAGATGTCAAGAACTTCAAGAAGGGCGACAGAGTCCTTGCGTAAGTCTTGTCCTACGGCACATACCCTTCCTCGATTGATTGATCTTTGTAGCCACTGCATTGGTCTCGGTACTGGCAAAGCCCAAAATGCCGGTTTTCAACTCTTCTCAGCCTGTCCTGAGATCCTGACTTCGAAGATCCCAGAGCAAACTTCGTTCACCGAGGCTACCGTGTTGCCCTTGGCTATCTCGACAGCATCAGCTGGCCTCTACCAGAAGGGCTATCTCGAGCTTCCCTACCCCACTGCTTCTCCCAAGCCCTCGGGAAAGGTCATCCTGGTCTGGGGAGGTTCCAGCAGTGTCGGTTCAACGGCCATCCAGCTTGCCGTAGCTAGTGGTGTCAAGGTAGTCACCACTGCTTCCAAACACAACCACGACTACTGCTCGAAGCTGGGCGCCTCAGCTGTCATTGACTACAACAGCTCTTCAGTAGCTGATGACATTCTTTCTGCCATCAAGGATACTGGTGCAGAGTTCGCTGGTGTGTACGACTCGATCTCTCTGCCCGAGAGTTTCAAGCACTGTTTCGAAGTCCTGCAGAAGGCTGGTGGTAGCAAGAACATGGCTACCGTTCTTCCACCTCCTGAGGATAAGCCTTCTGGTCTCAATGTCCAGGGCGTTTTTGCCATTACCATTGCCACCCAGCACAAAGAAGTCGGTGACGCTGTTTGGCAGAAGTTCGTTCCCGGTGCTATTCAAAGCGGAGCTCTCAAGTGCTTGCCCGAGCCCTTGATTGTCGGTCAGGGCTTGGAAAGCGTGCAGAAGGGTCTTGACAAGAACAAGGCTGGTGTCAGTGCCAAAAAGGTGGTCATTGAGCTGTAGGAAATACAGTGCCGAGATTTGAGACCCTATGAGGATCCAGGTTTATGAACTAGCAGTGATGTGAAAAAATAACTTGGATCTGAAAATAACCAAGCTGCTTTTCTTACTTAGCCTTCTGTTTGAATATCGCATATATGTCCACAACACGTTAAGTGACTTCGCGATTGTGAGAATGGTTGAAGACAATTATTGTTGGGAAAATTCTTGTTCGCGCCGATGGACGGCGAGGGGCAGCGCAACCCGTCTGAAGCGGCACTGGATCGCGTGTCTGCTCAATCGCCTGATATCGATCAATCAAGCACATTTTCACCTGTACGACCTTTTTCATTCGCTGATCTCGTGCAATTGGCGAGTTATGAGGTGTTTATGTGCGTGTTCGTAGGTTGTGTTTTGGGAGGTCGAAGCTCTGTCTCACGGCATCGAAAACGCGAAGCGCGGCTGGCTTGGACCATTTCAATGCTCCTGCCAACCACAACAGCACCAATTTCATCACGATAAGCCTGCACGGCCTGAACATCGAAAGGTCACTTAAGATGCAGCGTGGACTTTGCTAGTTCAACTGCTAGTCATACAAATCATACCTCTCGCTAGTTCAACTGCTAGTCATACAAATCATACACCTTGAAATACTGGATAAACATCGCTAAACATGTCACGCTACCTTACGCCATCGAAATTATGCATACTCCTTCTGGTCCAATTATATCGTGATGGAAACGTTCCTTCAAAAAGCACGATACCACTGTTGTCATTCATCTCTAAGCACACCATACACAGATCACCACACAATGCCGCCGACCAAAAGCCGTTGACTCCATCATCAATCGAGGACTTTGAGATTTTACTGGAATCACACGAATCAGCCGTGCCAGGTCGGTCTTTGTACCATCTGTTCGTCGATCATCTATGGGCCATCCACGACTTTGTTACGTTCACTGCATTTCTCCAAGACCAGACCTCGGTAACGGCTTCGCTCCAAGACCAGGGCGAGGGCAGTAGAGCCAAATTTGCGTGCAGTCCAACGAGTCCCATCGGCCAATTCGCGAGAAGATGCCATTTGGAGTCTGTGAGGTTGCAATTCAGTGATGCTTACCAGCTTTGGGAAGATCTGGTCGTCTTCCGCGAACCGACCAAGAGCAACTATGTTGAGCGCAACCCCAAATCTCACTTTGCCAGTTATTACCCGGATGCAGCATCAGCCAACTTACTACAGCCAGACCAGCCGGTTGCGTCGGCAATTCTGCTTGATCGTATGAACAAGCAGGAAGGTCGGCCTACAGTACCGTCGAGTCTGGATGACGTGGAGAAAGTGATGCACTTCCAGCTCGGACAATTGCAGAAGTTTGGTAGCAGAGTTTCTAATGAGATGAAAGCTCAATTGAGAGCTATGGTAGAACAAGGAGCGTCAAAGCCTTCGGACATGCACTTCATCAAGTACGTCATGTCGCTGAAGCTCAAACACATATGCCTTTGCTGACGAGAATAGTTTCTTTGATGCTTGGAGAAGTGGTGCATACAACAAGGCTATTGAGCTTCTTCATCGCTATTTCGATTACACCATGGAGAGCCAAGGTTCGGATCACATCAAGACATACCACCAGTATGCCTTGCTTCATCTCGCAGTTCTTCACGCAGACTTTGGTTGTTATGGTGAAGCCATATCTGCCATGAATGAGTGTATTGCTACCGCTCGTGAGAACCAAGATGCTCGTTGCTTGCACTTCAGTCTTTCTTGGCTCGCTCATCTCCGGAAAGCATATCCTGAATTCTCTCGCCTTGAAACTGGTGGTGAAGGCAGTGAGCTAGCAGGCAACGAAAGCGATATCATCACATTCCTGCAACAGAAAGCAGTTGAGAACAAAGATTGGGCGACCCTCAGTAGCTCTCTGCTCAGCCAGGCCGAAGTTAACGTCGAAAGCGGCGGCAGTGTAGCTAGGGCTCTGGAACAGATATACCAATCCAGCTACCTCAACAGCTTGCACAACGTCTCTAGCATGGTACCCAGCCAGCTTCGGCTTCACTCGGCTATATTCAACAGACTCGGTCAAATGCCTCTAGCAGAACACTACTGCAAGGTCATGTACCATATCTTTCGTCAGGATGCATCAAGACCTGACGTGCTCAATGTAGCGCTGCAGAATGCGCATATGCATAGTATCCTGGGCGAATACGAAGAAGCATACGAACTGCTTAGACAGAATGACCCCTCGAAGGAGAAGACATTACGTCTCGACAATACTTTCACTGCCTTCACAGCGATGATAAGTCTTAGACGTGCTATCCATCAGTAAGTTCAGATACAAGTGCATGAGCTGCCTGTCCACTAACCGGTATTAGCAACGACTTCTTCGTCGCCGAAGAATTCCTTCGCCAGCTGAAGCCCATAAGACAAACGGCCGATGCAGGCGTAATTTTCGAGACATACGTACTCGAAATTGAGCTCTTGATGCGGCAGGGAAAACTGTCTAGCGCGTTTGATTGCATCGAAAAGCAAGTAGCAGAAGCAAAGGCTGCAGATAGTGCAGGTATGAGGTTTCTGCACAACGCATCCGTAAACGCGACTGACCTTTGGCAGACATCGTGCGGCGCATCAAGCTACTCACTCTTAAGGCGAAGCTCTTTGCAAAGGCGGGGCTGCCAACCAAGGGCTTCAGTATTGCAATGCGAGCAGCTTCGTCAGCGCAGAGAGCTATGATCATGCCGGCAATGTGGGAAGCTGTTGGCGCTCTTTGTGTCATCCTCATTGACCTTGGCGAGTTTGGTGCGGCCAGAAGTCTGATAGATGCCATTATGCCGCAGGTAAGCCGATGCCTGATAATGATTGATGGAACCAGCCAGCTGATTAGAAGCAGGTACTTGAAGGCGGCAACACAACTACTATTGCACAGCTCTATTCCATACTCACGGACTCTTATGTTGGTCTTGCCGGCAAGGCGTGCGAAATAAATCCAGACGAGAGCTCAGCTCACATTGATGCCGCATTTATGTACCTTGAGAGAGCACATGAAGGTATGAGTTCCTCGAGTATCCAACAAGTTACAGCAGACTGACGGAACACAAACAGCATACGTCAGAGTAGAGGATCTGGATGGCATTTTGGACAGCTTGACGAAAAAGGCGATGTTGTACAAGCACAAAGATGATGAGGATATGATCGAGGAGATGGAGCGTCTGTACAATAGCACGGTTCAAGAAGCCGAAAGAAGGCAATTGGCGATGCAAGGGCAAGGCATTTGAACGGAGAAGTGGTTTGCAGAACACAGAGATAGCTGACAAACGAAACGTTAAATAATAGTTAGATGCATGGCCTCTGCTATCTGTACAATTGGCGCGAGGTGACTCCTGGATTCTACGGCTCTTCGAGCGCAGGAGCGTTTGGCTAAAGGACGAAAATTGAAAGGGGTCTCAGAGATACGCTTTGTTCATTCCAGATATCAAACGAGAACAATTTACTCGTCAGACTTCTTGTGGTAGTTGACGGCGTCGTTCCAGAAGATGGTCTGTAAGAATAGCAGTGTTAGCTATGCATGTCGCTGCTGGCTCTTTGGATTTGCCCAGCTCACCTTGTCACCGTCACCCCAGAAGAAGTTCTTGGTGCGGATGTTCTGGTAGGGGTACTCGGGGCGCTCAGACTTGGGGGGAAGGTGGGAAACGTGCTCCCAGTGCTCCTCCCACAGGCGGTAGGCGTTGACACCACCGAGGATGATCGAGGGGATGACGACGCTGTTTTACAAGATTCTCGGTCAGAATTTCTGGACTATTTCTCGTTTTGTGTTCGTGAAAGGATATGATCGCGTTCTCGTTCGGTACAAGGGCAATGGGACGTCAGGTATTCGGAGGATGCCTACTAGATGGAGAGCTTGCGCCAGAGGTCTGCAATACATCAGGTCAGCAAAATCCAAGGCCAATTGAAATGCGCAAATCAGCGTCCAGCTCAAGACGTACCACTGGTGGCAGCAGCGTGGTCCTTGACGGCAGCACGCTCGCGGTTGAAAGCGTTGTCTGCAGCGCCCTGGAAGCCTGACTGGCCGGCGCCGTGGAGCTGACGGCGGCCGAGCTGGCGAAGAACGGGAGAGCGCAATTGCTTAGCGGCACGTGTGGTGAACATGGTTGCGGTATATGATGGTGAGTGGAGAGTGGTCAATCGCTATGGCTTTTGCTGAACACCTGATTGACGGTCGGTCACGCACGGCGCGAGGTCCCGGCGGGCTTGGCATTGGGTCATGAGAGGAAGCTGCAACCTTCATTCCGCTCCGCTCCGCTGTGCTGTCACGGCCTTTGCACCTTCCGCGTTCTGCTAAACGTCATAGTCTGTTTATCACGTCCTCCTGCAGATGGAAGTCGCGTGCCAGGCGATTTTCTAACCAGAATACAACCAATCCTTTGATGTTTTCTTGGTTCTCCAGTCGATCCCTACTATGTTCAACCTACACGTGAACGTGCAATTGATCCTCCTACCTCCATCATCATGAGACTCACTACCTGGAATGTCAACGGCATCCGCAATCCATTCTCATACCACCCATGGAGCATCACAAAGACTTTCCCGGCCATGTTCGATATCCTCGAAGCCGACATCATCGTCATGCAAGAGCTCAAGATTCAGCGTAAGGATTTACGTGATGACATGGTGATACTCGATGGCTGGGACTGCTATTTCAGCTTGCCTAGACAGAAGAAAGGTTTGCTCACGACAATACTCCTCTTTCGAGATCCTTGCTTATACTTCTGCGCTGTAGGTTATTCAGGTGTAGGTATCTATACTCGCAATGCTACGTGCTCTCCTATCCGGGCCGAGGAAGGCATCCTTGGAGTCTTAACGCCACCCAATTCAACAACTCAATATCGCAACCTACCAGAATCTCAACAGATCGGTGGGTATCTCTCTGAAATAGAGCTTGCAGAGCTCGGTGTCGACCCTCTTCTTCTGGATGCTGAAGGTCGCTGTGTGTGTCTCGAGTTTCCTGCTTTTGTCCTCTTCGGCGTCTACAGTCCTGCCAATTCGAACGGTCTACGAGACGACTTCCGATATGCTTTCCTCAACGCTCTAGATTGTCGAATACGCAAACTCGACAAGATGGGCAAACGTGTTGTGTTGGTTGGTGACCTCAACGTTTCTCGGGGCTTGAATGACACAGCATCTGCGGCTGAGGATATCAAGAAAGCCGGTATGACACCTGAGGAATACGTCAGTACCCCTAACCGCCGCATATTCAATCAGCTCATCATCAACGGTGAGGTCTATGGGGAAAGAGATGAAGGTCGAGAGCAACCCGTTTTGCTTGACACTACAAGAGAGTTTCATCCCGAGAGGAAGGGCATGTACACTCACTGGGAGCAGAAGATCAATGCCAGACCTGGAAACTTTGGCAGCCGCATCGACTTTGTTCTTGCCAGTGGCTCTATGCGCGATTGGTTTATCCATGCGGACATTCAAGAAGGTCTCATGGTCAGTACAATTGTCCCCAATTCTGTGAACACCAATTAATGTTTAGGCAGGGTTCCGATCACTGCCCAGTCTACGGAGAGTTCAAAGATGTTGTCAGTATCGAGGGCGATGATGGACAATCAGAAGTCAGTTTGCTTGACATCATGAATCCTCCCGGCGTCTTCAACAATGGCACCCGCCAGAAGGAATGGAACGTCAAAGAGCTGCCTTCTTTCAGTGCCAGGCTCATGCCAGAATTCTACCAAAGAAGAAGCATCAAAGACATGTTCAAGAAACCCACTGCGCCTGCCACGCCAGCTACCACAGCTTCCACGTTTAATAGCCAGGCAGGCTCGGCATCGGCTTCCAAACCACTGAATACGATCAACACGTCTTCTGCTCTAGATGAAAAAGCCATTTCATCCTCTACTAAAGTGGCTACATCTCCATCACCAGAGAGGAAACGCAAAGCATCAGAGACTTCTATTACGCAATCATCCAAGAAGCAAAAGCCCGCACCTACTTCTTCATCAAAAGCAGCTCCTGTCAAAGGTCAGAAGAGTCTGAAGGGCTTTTTCCAATCAAAACCAAGGCCACAGGAGCAAACCAATGGCGTAGATGAAAATGTGCCTGCTTCGAGAGATGCAGAAGAGCTAGTAGGCGACACCACTACATCCGAAGCAGCCTATGCATCATCTACGTCACCTTCGCTTAGCACAACAGATATGACATCTCCAGCTAATGCTCGAGGCAGTCTAGTGGCATCTGACACACCTGCAAAATCCGAAACTCAACCTCCTCTGCCTGACGATGCCGACGAGATGGTGTATGATCCAATCGTGAATAAGGAGTCATGGCAGACACTGTTCCGCAAACCAGCAGCACCGTTGTGCGAAAGCCACGAAGAACCATGCAAGAGCATGCAAACCAAGAAGAAAGGAGAAAATCAAGGACGTAGCTTCTGGATGTGTGCAAGACCACTGGGACCATCAGGCACGAAAGAGAAAGGCACACAATGGCGATGTCCAACATTCATATGGTGCAGCGACTTCAAAGGAGGAGAGACAAAGAAGACAAATTAGTTGTGAATCATTGCTATGGACTGAGAAAGCAGTATTTGCTTGAAGAAGAAGAAGAAACGACGAAATGAGAAAGAAAAGAAACAAAAAGTTGAGATCATCCAATGCGCAGTACGCCGACCATGCAAAGACCCCTTTTCCCCTTCTATACTCCTCCTTTTTTATCCTTCCTCCACAAAGGCAACAACAAATAAAGACGATGATTGAAACCTGCCATGCTTGCAGAAGATGGTTGGTCTGGCAGAGCAAGGATTTAATTGACAAACTCCATGCCCCACATGTGCTCCGGCATCTGCTCCAAGAACTCTGTGAAGCGCTGAGACTCGAGGTCGTTGTATTGGAAGCCATTTTGGACGGCATTACCAAGACCACCATCCTCTTCCATGGTTTCGAGTTCACGGGCCAGCATCTCCTCAAGCGAAGACTCGAAGTTGTTCAAGTCAGATTGGGCCATGGAGAGGTCGTTGCTGGTGAGTGTGGGGTCGATGAGAGAGGCGCCAGCGTTGCCGTCAGCCATGGCGTTGTTCAAGGCAGTAGGGATAGAAGTGCAGGCAGCAGGGGCGCGGACGGTGGTGGGCCCGTACATCATGTCGGCATTGTGATCGTTCAAAAGATCGGTAAAGAGGTCGAGCTGGCCGGGCTGGAAGGAGTCGAGGGTGAAAGCAGCAAGGTCGCCATCGGCCGAGTAGGTGAGAGAAGGGTCATCGAAGTTGGCGAGGTCGACAATCTGAGCAGGCGAGGTGACAGACGAGAAGGGTCCGGTAGTAGATGGTGTAGGCGAGAAGGTGGTGGTGTCGGCAGATATGTGTGCATTTGCGGGTGCAGAGGCAGCAGAAGCAGAAGTGGAAGGAGTGTTCTGCTGAGCGGCAAGAGCCATGGCCTTGCGCTTGGTCATGCGGCGCTTCTTCTCATGGGGCTTGCGAGGCTGGTATTGGTAGTCAGGGTGGTCGCGAAGGTGCTGGCGCTTGACGTTCTCGGCCTTGTCCTTCCATTGCTTCTTGACTGGCTCAGACTCGTCACGCCACATCTTGCCGATGATCTTTGCTGTAATTGAGTGTAAGTCATTTTCCATGAAGAAGAGTCAAGCGTAAAAGAGATAACTTACAGATTTCGTTGTTGTGAAGACCAGGGTTGCGAGCCACGATGTCTGAGTGGTGATGCTTGCGGTAGAGTATGAAGGCATTGGCAGGGCGGCTGACCTTGGTGCCCTTCTTGGGAGAGTCAAAAGATGCAGGAGAGCCAGGCGACGACATGGCAGTGGCATCCGACTGGTGGTGCGAGCCGGGAGACAGCACTTTGATGCGAATCGAATCCGTGGCAGCGTCGTCCTTAACCTCGACCTGCGCATTGCTGAAAGTGCTATGGAAAAATTAGTGCGCGCACAGAGAGGATGCATGAGATACACACCTGCAACGCTGAGCGATAGCAGCAACGCCGTCGTCACCAAGACGGCCTCTGAGGTCTGATGGGAGTACAATCTCTGTGCCTCCAGCAGCACCGCTTGCAATCTGGATCATGGCGTGGTACCAAGTCTTTTCGATCTCCTGCTGCTGAGCTGACATCAAGGGGAAAGCCGAAACTGATGCCATTGTGTGAGCGTTTATTGGTGATAGAGGTGGTATAGACAGAAGAAGATGGATGAGCTGGATGAGTTGGATGAGGTGGATGAGATGGATGAGATGGATGAGATGGAAGCAAGTCTGGCAAAGAAGCGAAGAAGACACTGTGCGCAGAATTGGAAGAGAGAGGAAAGGTTGTGAGAGATAGATGTGAGTGATGCTTTTGGGGTGGTTGGTAGTGCTAGCCAAATGAAGCTCTCAATAAGATTTGTGAGAGCGTCAATAGTGACAATAAATTCGAAGTGACCACCAAAACATTTCCGATCACATTCACTGCGACTTACTTTATTCGAACTGCACAACCACATAGACAGCTGATTCTGCTGTCCATATCCCCCTCACCACTGCACCCTTCGATCAACTCGTCGCTCCTGTCTTCAGAACAACGCAAGAATGTCGTCTTTCCTCCAAGCCGGCAAAAACAACCCTGTACAGATCAGCAAATTGTTCAACGAAAATGCTGAAGAGAAAGATCAAGAGATCCTCAGCATGCTGGACGACATAAACAACGACCTCTCCGATCTGGCCATATCGCAGCAGCCGAATCCCAACATCCCTCATCAAGACTCACTGAACCTATCGCGAAAGATTATGTTCTCCACCCAAGCTGAGCTGCAAACCAACAAGCTTGCTCGTGTGGGAACTCTTTATCAGGCTGACCAGGCACTGGCAAATGAAGTATCAGCTATTCTGGCCAGCGATGGAACTATGCCTCCTCACCTCAAGAGATTGATGAGGGCAGCCTTGCGCGAAAAAGTTCTCGAGTAAGTGTATCTCGCACGCCTGCTCGTACTGTTTTTAACAAATGAAAGGTCGACGGACGACTTCACGGTCGCTCTCAGACTTGTTGCCAAACCCGGCGTCCGACTTATTGCTGGACTGGCAAACCTCAAGCGTGAAAGCGACCAGCTGCTTCAAGAGTTCTTCCAGCTCAATCGCGAGCCTAACTTGGCAGAACTAGAAATGCTTGCTGTAGCTTGTCGTGTGCCGATCCAGACCGTTGCTATATGGTGTAAGTATACTTCCAATCAAGCAAGCATGAAGCTCAAGCTGACGAGATGCAGTTGCACTTAAGCGTGATCAAACTCGCAAACTCTTTGTCATGCAAGGTCTTGCAACAAAGGGTAGCAGATTGGGAACAAAGCTCCGGAAGCGTGAGCGCGTCCTTCGTGAGGGGCCAGTCCTGCGCCCGAGTCTTCCGCCTGAGTTCTCGGATCCTGACCTCAACGAAGGTTGGGAGGCAGCCGACGGTAAGAGACGTTCAATTAATAGCACTAGGGTTGAAACCAGAGCTGACAGATCGGCACAGTCTACTGGCGCAAGTCCCAGACATAATTTCGACGGAGAAAACATCACCGCTCTGATGGACAAAAGAGCCTGTCTCGCAACCGTCGTGGTCTGGAATGCGGGAAACAAAGAGTCAAGCAAGGGGCTAGAGATTTGCGGCCGAGGCCACATGAAGATGTGTCTGTCCGCCATCGTTTTCGACATCAGACCTCGGATTCGATGGTCGAAAGGTGAATTCTGGACAGTAGCGAGGGTGCCCGGCAGAGGATGGAGTGAAGAGAGAAGCCGGCTTTTTGTCAAAGCTTCTTGGCTGTCACCACGTTTCAGAGCACATATTGCTCGAGATACGAATCGCATTTCGAACAAAGAAATCGAATTGAAAACGTCACGAATACTGCTCCATTTATGAGTGTGATGAATCGAAGAGCCACAACGTAGAGACGCAAAGACTTCTTCAAGTCCTCACATTAACAAATCGATGCATAGCACTTTTACTACTGTTATTCTTTATCGTCCCACTTGTGCAGTTCTTCCCAGAGCACTGAAAGATACATTCAGTGCTTTGAGCTACATGAAATCCTGCCAGAGCTACCATTGTCTTACATGCATTCATGCATAAGATCCGTCGTGATGCCCGAATGGACGGCTCTGCTCCTCGGGATGTATCCGCTCGAATGGTCTGCAGGACTCGACAAGGCCATGATGGAAATGCAAACAGCTACCATCACCTTGATACCCGGTACTTACATCTGGGTCTACACCCAATGCAAGAAGCAGGTTGTGATGTCGGCCGCCTCGAAGGATGTGCGTTCATCTTCTGGCAGCAGCACACGTACTCTTTAATCGGGCTTCCGGATGACCTCAAGCATGACTTGAATTGTCAGACGGAGGTGCTTGCAGATCGTTGTGACTCTTCTTTCAGGTCATGACTCTCTCATCTTCAAAACGTTCTAGCAGGAGGATATCTCTGGCTGCTCGTCTCGCATGTAGCAGAACGACCCTTTCGAAGTCAAATGAAGTATCTTCGCTAAGGCTTGCTCGATCGTTCGCAAGAAAAACACCAACGATGCTGCACCTTTCGACAAGTTCCTGGCCCTCACCTGCCTTCTGATCGGCATCATCTCCAGAGACGAGTTGATGGGCTTTGTGGGTTGGAGCATCGTTGACACTGCTGAAGTCAAGAGTATGGAGCGCATGTACACTCCTGACATTTCTTCGTTTCATGAGAACATTCTGACCAGCAACTTGTCCTCTGAGGAGATCATCGCACACTGTCAGCGTGTCAGCTACGTTGACCACAATGGCACTGACGTCGCTCGCAACCAGGGCTCAACTGCTGCTCTCGCCATGGCTGCTCAGCCCATGTTCGAGTCCGCTCTCGAAGAAACTGTCGCTCGCAACCACCGCGCCGGCCACATCCAGCAGAACAACAACATGGTCGGTAACTCAAGCTCGGCTACCACTTTCACCAGCATGACTGCTGCTCAGCCCGTGTCTAATGACGCATCATCTTCTCTTCCTGTATTCGACTTCTCCAACTCCGAATCGCCTTACCAGCCCGACAGTCATGACTTGTTCGTCAGTGGTACCGTCGTCCAGGGCGCTCTGAGCCAGAACAACAACAACGCCATAGGTGCCAGTGGTCCTGTAAGACAGACTGTTCACAACCTCTCAGGCCAGCAATACCCCTTTATGGATGAGTTCGACCCGTTCCAAACCAGCTCGCTTGACTTCGATCCCTTCAACATGAACCAGGATGCCGCCTTTGCCAGTAACAGCATCAGCACCTACCTTGCTCCCAGCAACAACGACTTCCCCGAGACCTTCAACATCGACGACTTATTGAGCAGCGACCTCTTCGACATGCCCAAGTAGGAATTGCAAAGCAATATCCCACTAGAGTCATGCGTTTGTCGTTTGGAAGCCGTCCTCAGACGAGCTCAAGTGGATACAACACTTACGCGACTGAGATGTTGCATTGCGACTGATGGCGTTGTGCATAAATGGAGGATGGGATTGTCAATAGGAGGAGAATTACAGTAATGAGGAGGAATGAGGGCATTTTGGGAAGGAAAGAAAGGGAAGAGGGGTCGCTGGCGTTCTGGGGCTGCGGAAGCTCGGGCATGGACTTTGGTGTAGCTACCGCTCGCGACCTTTCTTGTACATAGACACAACCTCGCTTTTACCATTTACTACAAGCGATCGAGATGCAATTCAAATCCTCTTAATCAACCAGCTCTTCCCATGCAGCAACCGACATGACCTTGAAATCGCTGCTGCTGGCGTACGTCGTCGGCGGTCTGACCTTCGTTCCCCTGCTCGCTCTTGTCCTTGGCGCCTTCGCATACGTTGCATTCACCAAACCCATTGCTCCCGTATCGACTGCCACGCCTACCGATCATGTAGAATCAACGAACACTGCCAATACGACAGACGACCTCGGTGACAAGAGCAAGGAAAATGATGGTGAACTCGACACTGCGGCTGCTTACTTTGCCGTCTGCAGAGAGTATGTTCCTGGTGGAATCAATGGCAAGCCTCCAGAGCGCTCGACTCCGGCTGGTGAAGTTCTCATAGCAGAAAGTCCGAGTGTCTATCAAAGCATGTACAGAAGCATCTTTGAGCGAGGCAAGACATCGATTCCAACTATTGAGGGTGACAAGCGCGACGGCAAGACCATCAAGAAGGCCCGTAACGTCTTCTATGTTGTCTTGAGGCACGGTCATCTCATGCTCTACGATGATTCCGAGCAGGTCGAAGTGCGACACGTTATTTCTCTTGCCTATCACGATATTGACGTATATGCTGGTGGAGAGCCCGTACCCGAGGGAGATCTGTGGATCAAGCGCAACTGCATCCGCCTGACCAGGAAACCTCTAGCCGGCGAGCACGCTCCTTCATCCAAGCCTTTCCATTTCTTCTCTGATAACTGCTCCGAGAAGGAAGACTTCTATCATGCCCTGCTACACACCCTCTCTTCCATTATCAATACTGATCCGCCTCCGCTGCCTCAAAAATTCGAAACTCCTGACATTATCAAACTTGTACAGAACTTACACTCGTCCGACGCTGACGCACATTCGCGCTGGATCAACGCTGTCGTCGGCCGTATCTTCCTTGCCATGTACAAGACCAAAGATATCGAAAACTTCATTCGCGCCAAGATTAACAAGAAGATATCACGCGTACCTAAGCCAAACTTGATCGCTTCCATCGACATCATGGATATTGACATGGGCGACAGTGCCCCAATCATCAGTAATCCCAGATTGAAGGAGCTCACGGTCAATGGTGACATGACAATTGAGCTAGACGTTAAGTATAATGGCGGCTTCAAAATCGAGATGGGAGCGGTCGCACGCATAGACCTTGGAACCCGTTTCAAGGCTCGTGAAGTCAGCTTGATCATGGCAGGCGAGTTGAAAAAACTCAATGGACATCTCCTGATCCGTATCAAGCCTCCACCAAGTAACCGCATCTGGATGACCTTCGAGACAATGCCACAAGTCGAAATGAGTATCCAACCCATTGTCAGCAGCAGGCAGATTACCTACGGTGTTATTTTACGTGCAATTGAGAGCAGAATCCGAGAAGTCATTGGTGAGACCATCGTCCTTCCGAACTGGGACGACAGCCCGTTCCTCGACACTTCGAAGAAAGAGTACAGAGGTGGTATCTTCGAGCCTTCACCTTCAGACGAAGAGCCTACCGGAATAGAGAAGGCTGCGCAGGCAGATTCCGGCTTGGTTGAGGCCGCAGCGCATGAACTCACGAACAGCGCTGGTGATGGAGACTCGGAGGACATCGTCATTCCCACTCTTGCCGAGACTGGTGCGAAGACTTTGAGTATGCCCAGCCTTCTGGAGCCAGTGCAGAAACTCAACTTCCGAAAGAACGCAAGACGGTCTGCGACTTCTCTTCTGGGAGAGAGTTCAGAAAGCCCGATTGGCGCATCGACCAGTGCAACTGCCGTAGCCTCACCGGCTCAAACACCATCTTCGCCGCCACTTCGTCCTCGCACACCACCCGGAAAGCCTCGCACTTTGCGTCAAAACTCGTTTTCTGCCGCAGCGACGCCCTTGGTCAGTACTGAGGGATCGAATATTGAGGCAGTGAGGTCACACACGAAGAAGAAAGGACAGAAGGATGCAGTCGAAATGGTAAAAGAAGTCAACTCAAAGGCACAATCAGCGGCTACATCTCCACGAATGGTACGCGAAACAGAGAATGTCCTGCCTATTGACTCTGAAACTTTCACGACTCTCGCAACGCAAGAGGAAGAAGGGGAAGGCGTACTCGATCCTTCAGTAGTCCGACGAAGCTCTGAGCCTTTAGAGCAGCACGCAACAAAACAACAGACTGAAGCCGAGATACCCGCAATTGCAGATGATTTGACGACAACTCCGAGATCACCATCAGTGCGATCCTTGGATACCACGGCCTCATCAGGTTCGACTCCATCTCATCTCAGCACTGCCGCTAATGCTGCGAAGAAATGGGGTTGGCAAGTCCTGAACAGACAAAACGGATCTTCGGCGTCAACATCGGGGAACTCCTTCGGCTTGGGTAAGAGGTTTTCAGTATCGTCAGCCAATACTGGGTCGTCCTCAGTGTCATTGCCATCACAGCCACCTAATCCGGCTGCTCTCAAGGCGGCACTATTGGCTCAGCCAATGGGTCGTGGAATGCCTTTGCCGCCACCAGGTACTCCTTTACCTGGACCTCAGAAAAGCCTTTGGGCATCATCAGGCTTGAACCTACCAAGCCTCAAACGCAAGCCTGTAGGAACACAGTCAGCTTCCCCTCAGCCAAGTAAAGTGGTTGAGAAGCTTGATCATGTTGACGAACAAGCTCGACAGCCACCGCCATTGCCTGCGAGACCTAGACCTACGAGCAGAGAAATTCTCCAGCCGACAGTACTACCCACTGGATCAGAGCAACAAGTATCTGGAGATCCCGACTTGTTAGTCGTCGCTGCACCTGTAGAGGACGATAGTATGCCCAATACACCAACAGTTGAACTCGATCACAGCATACCCATAACTGCTACTACAGAGGGAGCGCAGGCAGCTCCACATACTGGGAGTCCACCAAAAGAGTCCAATCCAGAGATCGAGCGGCCAACGATTGAGCAGACAAGTACTCAAGAGATAGAACCAGAGCAGTCAGCAGTGCAAGAGCTTGCATTTGATCCACCGCACAAGCACGCTCAGACAGTAGCCGAGACTACGAAAGCAACACACCATGACGAAAGACACGATACAGAAGACGGAGAGATTAGCGTTTCGCTCGAGGCAGCCGATGTGGCAGGAGAGATGCGCTGAGAACCAGGAGACACCCTCGTCCTCTCCCCTCTTCCATTTTAACACGAGAATTATGTATACAATGAATCATTCTCCTCTCTATTTTATCTCTCTATTGATCGAGGTGTGACTATTGCTACGGTTTATGATACCTATATCACAATGAAAGACACGAAGAAATGGAATGAGCAAATTGTTTGCAAAGACCAAAAAATATATTGTTCAGAATAGAAACCTTAGAGAGCAAAGTCACCCGGTAAGAAGGGCAACAATATCACTCAAAGATTCGCAATGAAAAGAACCCCCTTATAAAAGCAAAAAGAACATCCACCAGGCGCAGCCGAGATGAACGTAACCACTCAAGTCCGTGGGACGCTCAAGCAATCTAGGCGTATTGAAGAGTGCAAGAAGCCATGACGAGGGAGCCATTGCTTTTCTGGACGGTGCATGAGGCCATGACGAGCGAACCATTGCTTCTCTGCATGACGCAGCGGCCACCATTGCCGTTGTGGCCAACAGAGCCATTGGTCCATTGGTAGAAGTAGTCGGCAGGTGCGCCGGTGTTTGTGAAGTCGGAAGCAGCCATTGTTTGATTTGGGTTTGGAGAGTTGATGTACTTGGAAAGCTATAAGTGACTTGTAAGTATGAGATGTTTGGTAGGTTTGGTGAGAGACTTACTAGCGAGTGTAGAAGTTAGGTTGTACTTGGAAAAGTAGAGGAGTGGCTTCAGGTAGACGGTAAGTCCTTGTTTTATATCCGACGGGGAACAATGAGGAGATATGTTTTTGGATAGGTTAATGAAATTCTAGAAAGAGGTCAAAGAACAGATGCAATTTGAGTAGCATTTTGGACTGCTCTCCAACAATTCCTACCGAGTAAGTATTGTGGTTGGAGTCTTAGTATTGTTGTGGATGAACAAAGGTATCGAAGCTGAGTTTACGTTTGTCCTCCGCTGTTGATGCTAGGAGAGGACAACCGTCCATATTGGACAAAGAGCATTGTTGCTCGGACACGAAGGTCGCGCTCGGAATTTCCGAAGGGCACGATGAGGTGTAAGTTGAACTTTTCTCTGTTGGATACAAGGCGAGGTCGTTCTTGTAACGTTGATGGTGATCAATACCCGCCCATTGTTCGATTCGCGGTCATAAAGGATATAAAGAAACTAGTCTGTAGAATGCTCATCGGCTTTACTCTTGATGCTTGCAAGAATGAAGAACGTTCTATAGAATCAGAGACAACACTCAAGTGGCACTGAGCAACTGGAAAGAGATCATCACACAAAAGGCAGAAAAGACAACGTTTGGTCAAAAAGGTGAACAAAAAAATGGTTTAGTTTCGATGATTGATACGAATCAGAGTAAGAATCACTGGTTGCAAACTCCCAGCAAAGCAACAGAAACGTGAAAAATGCACTTACCTACATCTCCTCCTTGCCCCTTCGAGACTTTAGTAGTGACAACCAGCAGTGCAGTACCAGCCGTGAACTTTTGAGTACAGCATGCGAGCACCGCATCTCAGGCAGTTGTACCAGAGATCATTGATAGGGCGACCAAAGAGAGTGGGCTTGCTGACACCAACAGAGCTAGTCTTCTTTTGAGAGCACATCGTGGATGTTTTGAGGGTAACGTGGGAGTGATTTGTAGCTTTGTTGGTTGCAGTCTGAGGTTGAAATTAAATGTGCATATTTATCTGTTTGATCCTAAGCACAGTGGACATGTTCGACCTGTGATGGAACCAGCGGGCACAGGAATGGACAAAGACTGTTAACAAGTGTAAAAGACTTGTTGGTGGGTCTGAAAGAATGGTGTCGTAGGGAAAAGAAGCATCGGCCATCTTAGACAAAGGACAAAGGGCATTGATTCTTTAACATGGTTCTCGAAGAATTGTGCGTTCGAAGAGAAATGGTATCGCATTTTTGACATTATAAGCTAGGAGCGAAGCAGTTTGTGCAATGTACATCTGCAAGCAGAGGCGGTGAGTTCGAGAGCAAGAGGAGGTGAAACGCCCAAATGTCGCTGAACCGCAGGAGAAACGGACAATAGAGATCGTTAAAGTAGGAAAGGGTATTCTTCTGAAAGTGCAAAAAGGTTCGACGTCATGGAGGAAGAAGCGGCAGATGGATCTACCAGGCGCTGCGGTCCCAGTTGGGGTCTAGATGAATGGGTCAGCGGATGCCGCCTACAGAAGTAGACTTGGCAGGAGTAAAATATACCTTGGACAAAACTTCCGAGCACACGACTTCCTGTCTGCAGAAGAGGGTGACCGACGACAATCTTGAGGAACCTTTCCAGACCTTTCCTGCGCTCTTCGATAACGGCGTCGTCGAACTTGTTGAAGTAGACCTTTCCAGGCAATGGAGGAATGGTGACGCGGGCGCTCTCACGCTCAAGAATATCGCGGAAGTACTCAAAGTCTGAATAGCGGCGGCGCACGCTGCTGTTGCGCAGCTTGAATGAGGGAATGTTTGTGCTCAGGCGGATCTCGTAGGTCGTGTAGCGCGACGAGGGTGTCAGGCCGTGGGTTTGCGGATTGCATACCTGCCAAACGCACTTCTGTCAGCGCTCGTGAAGGACAGACACCGCGACATGACTCACCTCAATCTCGAGAAAGTTCTCAGGTGGGCCGTAGATCTCCTCGAAGCTCTGTGATCTCGAATCGGGCATTGCTTGCATAGTCGAGGTTGTCCTCGAGGACGGGCTAGGCTGGAATTGATTCATGGCTAATCGAGAAATGCTGTGTTCGCCTGTCGAAGGTGTGTACGAGGCCGAGGCGCGCAATCAGCTGAACAAGTGTGAAAGACTGGTTGGTGGTGGAGAGGGTACGCAAGTCGGGCATGCCGTCGCTATCGCGTGCCCTAGCCTTACGCCATTGCCCCGCGATTGGCTTGGCCCGCTTTAGCGTCCTTTCGGCTCCTTGCTCCTTTGGTGTTTTCAACATGTTGCTCCTGCTTATGTTCTTCTGATCCAGGTTTTTTCGCATGCTCGTGATCGTGTAGTTTTGAGATCCTGTATCCTCTCATGGCTTCAGCTTCGCTGTCTTGACCTGGTGTCTCTCAGTCCTTCAATTGCTTGCGAGCCATGTAGTGTCCAGCAGGCGTCAAACTGAGATAGACCAAGACAGCGCAAGGTATTGCGGCAGCAAGTGTGGCTGGTCTTCTGAACATCGGCATAAGAATATGCTGTCTTGTGGAATATAGGTTCAAGGATAGTCGATGATTGTGTGATCAGTTCACTGGTTGAGCATAGGTAGTAGAGCCTGAACCTTGACACGTCGTTCTTTCGTTTGTTCAGGATACAGTCTAGCATTCATTATCATCTCTGGAGGTAGGAAGGAACACCTGCCACGGCAAAGCCAGAGTGTCCTGCATTCTTTGACGAACCAAGCAATGGAGATCATCAGATCGTCTGATTTCCTAAGATAAGATAGGCAATTCCTCGGGACGGCTTAAACAAAGACGACTTCTTGTCTGCATGCGTGATGTCGCATGAGTAGAATCTGAGCTCTGCATGTCTCTCTGGCTGTTTGCATCAATCAAACCCAAGTATTACTGATTGCCTCCTGGTTGTTGGAGTCTGTCGTAACGAGAAATACACGCTCACATTGAGTATGCATTTTGGGCCTGTCTTGATGATGCACTGCCAGGCTAGATGTTTCTAACAAGAGCCCAATAATTATGCTGAGTATCAGCGACAGAAGTCTTTGGGAAAAGTGTCAGCATACATATGCCATATTGCATATCGAATTGGAGTTGTCAATGTGGTGATGCTTGTAAAACTTCTCGGACAAAGATGATAAACTTGTTGCATGATGTAGACTGACGAAAGAAGCAGCTTCGGAATCTGTCAGTTACATGCTAGTTTGCAGCGCAAGTTTGAATTGCCTGACTGTCCAGAAGCGAACAGGTGATACCGCAAACTACTTGACGTAGACGGGCCGACTGAGACAACATGGATATCGAAGACAGGCCATCACAAGATGAATAGACGACTTTGTTCTCTCTAAAACTCAGGTCTTTGATCCGATCCAAGCTTGTCTCTCACATTTACTGTAGCTGTGTTTGCTAAGAGAAGCATTCCGTATGCTTGCGTACAGTCAACCTTGTGCACTGCAAACTGGCTCTGCGAATGGGAAAGACGAAGAAGCAACACAATCTTAAGCGAAGCGCAGAGTGTTGTTCTGGAAGTCGCGATCAGCCGGACAATTCTACTCTCTCCCTCTTGTGGCTCCGCTTAGCTACGCGCACCCTCGCACCAATCTCAGACGCGTGGATAGATTGTCGACTGCTCCCATCTGAGCTTACGCCCACCTGTCTTATCATCTGAGACAGTATCCGGAAAGTATTGTTCTGTATAAAAGAAACACCTCCACACTCACCGTGGCGAGCCAAACTCACTCCGGCCGTCGTGCCAGAGGTAAGTGCAATGGCTGCTTCCCGCCTTCTTATTGATTGGAGACAATCACTCATTCTACTCTCAGCTTGGCAGAGGCGTGCCACACCTACTCTGCACAACATCTCCGAGCGTCGGCTCCCACTAGGCACTCCAGCAGATCGCCTGCTTCTGCGTCCCTCGAAATCCAGATCCCCTTTCAACCACATCAACATCGTCAAGGCCGAACATTTGGACCACACTGTGACTCCTCAGGAACCTGTTTCTAGGCCCTATGTTTCTTCTTCGTTAGGAACATCGCCCAAATCATCAAGGAAACGTCTGGACTCTGACGCCATTAGCAAAATGCGTGATCGTGATTCCGGTGCCGATGACCAGATTCGTCTTGCTGAGCTGGCAACTGCCCGGCTTGAGAGACAAAGCAAGCGAATCACTGAGAACGATCCCACCATTCCTATGAGCAAGCTCGTCCACCCCAGGACAGCACGTACCAAAGTCTCCAAACATTGGCCGGATCCTGACTACCCAGAGTCGAGCGATGGTGATGTGGCTTCGACGAGTCGTGTATCTAGAAAAGGAAGCCCATTTGACGTTCACGCCAAAGTATTTCGACCGGGCTCACGCGACAGTTCTGTTTCTCGCAGCTTCGAGGCACATCGAAAGGACTCTGTCACACTCAGTGCTGATGATGGAGATTTCCAGCTCGTTACTAGCAAGAGAACCAAGCCCTCATCTAGACCCGCTGTTGGTCTCAATGCACGCGAGGTCAAACCTGACGACAAATCGACAGCCATCGTAGTCTCCTTCAACAGGCAGGAAATCAACGAAGTTTTTGGCAATGACCTGCCTCCTCTTGCCTACTTCCAAGGCAACGTTGGGAACAAAGATGGTCAAGTTGGGTTTGCAATGCATCCTAACGGTGACATCTCGGCTCAGCAGTGGTCACAGTCTGATTACCAGTGGTTTAACATTGGCCAATTCTCAAACTCCCGCAGGCGTACCGAGGGCACTCTTGCCTCCCATCGACTGAAAGGCGAGAACGAGCTACATTCACTCCTCCAGCATAGTCTTTGTTATTTCAGAGCAGTCGCGAAGCAGCATGAGGCGTCTTCGATGAAGCTGCCGTTTGGCCCGAAGGAGTTGCAGGCATACATGCCTAAGGTCTCTATCAACCGCCCTGTGCGAAAAGTGGCAGCCCCACCTATTACCGAAGATCCAACCAAGTCCGACTCTGAACAGCCCATTCCCGAGAAGAAACAGCAAATCCGTACAACGTCCGTCGGACCAGAAATCGAGCCTTGGGCACAAGGTTACACCTCTCGCGTCCGCAGCAGGCGCGAATTGTCTAGTACACCTGTTGCACTACCATCCAGCAACCTTTCGGTTCAACATGATTTCATACCTTCAACTACGAATGCCGCCGCTATGCCAAACGGCGCACCCAACCGATGGCCGTACAGCTTGACTGCTCTCAATAACCTGTCCTTCGGAGCGTTCTCTGCGAACAGGGACCACGACTCTCCTAACAATTCTTCTCTACCCCTTGGACTCACAGAACCTGCTACGACACGCGCAGATGTTGTTGAGCGTAGTCAATACCTGAAATCGTTTCTACCCAAGAGTGTGTCACAGACGGCCACCTCGCAGCTCCATTCGTCCGTTCCTCACCTGAAACTCTCTACTTTTTTCGAAAAGACACAACCACAAACTGACTCATCTGAACCAACTTCCACATCATCTCGGCGCAGTTTCACAAAGGCATGTCTGGACAAGATCTTCGACGCCGCTACGTCTCGCAACATGAGTAGCAATACGGCTACTCGGACCGTCCTTCACGATCCATTCCAGAGTCAGTCTGCCACGACTTCTTCGATGACCAAGCAAGAATCTGAAGTGAAGCATTACAAGAGCGCCTGGTCAAGCATTCCGATTGGGGAATCAGCTTCTTGTCGTATTATCGAGCCATCTTCTTCCACTAGCAACGACGATCTTGTGTTTGATCCTCGTGTCAGCGAGCCCGAGTTTGCATCCAAAACCAAGATGATGGAAATTGTTGACATCAGCCTACCACACATGACAACCGAGGAGCTTGCCATTTATTCGAGACCCAGTCCCCAGACCTTCAATGGTCCGTTCTTCATGGGTAGCCCTGACGTTCCGAACGAAGCTGACAGAAAAAGCCATGAGCAGGAGCTTCACGATTGGTTTTATGGTGGACTCAAGATCATCGAACGTCAAGATGAACATTTTGAGTACATCAAAACAGCACACAACCAAACACCTGGGATCACGCAGGCAAAGGTCAATCCTCGACCCATTGGAACACCATTCACTAGTTCCAGGTCAAACAAGAAGCCAGAACCATTCAACGAAGTCACAACACGCCTGTTTCTGACCGTGCATGAGAGCCTGTCACAATACACACAAGGTCCTCTTGAGCAGCGTCGCGGATATCTCGCTCCGTTCTGCGATCCACCTGAATGGTGTATCGACAAGAGCGCAAATGGCAACAATAGCTTCTTTGGCGAGGATTGGAGTCAACCCCCTGAGCGCATCAGTAGAGACTCGCGCTACAGACCTTTACCCTTCGAGAGCAAATTCGGTGCTTACGATGGGCACCGCAGCGTTGGTGCTGGCAGTATTCGTCCTTCCATTGGAAGACTGCGGTTCGGCTCTGGTTTACAATACTGAAGGCAGCTACAAACCTTCTCGACCGGAAGCTCAAAGCATAGCACCATGATGATGATGATCGCCTGCAAGATGGAATCCTGGGGTGCATGAAGCACATGGAAATGGACATGTGCTGGGGCGTGTGCTGCAGGTCAAGCGGACGGATGACTTATGGTTAACAGGACCTCGATAAATCCTAGCTTCTTCTCAACTCAAGATGATTTGTATTATACACAGACAAATTTATGCAGACATGGTGAACCAATAAAGTGCCGTGTGTGCTTCTTTGTGCGGACAATTCGTGGGAGCGTAAGATTTGAGGTGACAGAAGAAAAGGCGGCTTGGAGTTAAGGTATCTATACAGTTTGCAAACCATTTTTGGCTTTCTAGTAACCCTCCTTGCCCCACTTGTTGTACTTCTCGTGGAGCTCCTGGTCGAGTTTGTCAGTGTGACTGAGATGGATATATGAATGTTGACATCTACTCACTCTGGGCAGGTTGACGTTGGGGACGATAACCTCGTTCAGAGCAGAGGGAGCGTCCTTGCGGGGCTTGCTGGTGTCACCGCCGGGGTGGTACTGGTACTTGGCCTCACCACCAGTCTTCCAGGGCTCAGAGTCGGCAGCCTTGCTAACGGGGTTCTCGGATGAGGAAGAGGTGGGGTTGCGCGAGAAGTGCCAGCCAGCGAGACCGAAGGCACCGGACATGATGGTGAGCAGGATCTGTTGTTTGCGAAGCCTTGTCAGTAATCGGGTATCCTGTCATTGGCTGACCCATACGGAGCAGAGTAGCGGGTACAATGGTCGAGGTGCATTGGGGCCTTTTAATTCGTTCGCGATATCTTTCTTGGTGTCTCAGAGGGCGTAGAGGAATGGTCGACGTACGTAGAGCTCGGGGTCCTTGCGGGCGCCCTGCTTGAGGGCCTGCTTGTCGGCTTCACGGCTGGCCTGGGAGGCAGCGTTCTCAGCGCCAGAGTTGACGCCCGAGGCGCGGAGAGGGCGAGTTGCGCGGAAAGCGGCGCGTCCGATGATTGAGGCCATTGTGAGGGTGTATGTGGTGTGGTAGAGTGGAGAAACCAATTGCGTACAAGTTGCTTGCGGTCGACTGAATTGACGAGCTTCCGCTCCTCCAATGGCCTGACTCGGTCTTGGCAGCGGTCATCGCTTTCGCCGGGTCAGGGTTGTATCATTTACATCGCTCTTGGACATCAATATTGCCATAACTTGCCATGATCTGGATGTAATCCGTTGATAGACTACCAGCAGCGTCTTTCCCAAGGATCTGTTACTTCGCGCCACAAGTTTGCTGCACTTCGAGCACTTGATGGCTCTCAGAGTCACATTTATCATTTCCTCATGCTGCGCTTCGGTTTAGCAAGTCAAACTACATGCGACCAGTTGGACATTCTTATCATAACAGCTCATGTCAATTATCATCCAATATATTTATCATGCGACGTCAGCTGCTCACAGCTCTTGAGCAACCAAAAAATCATCAATACACGTAAAGACTGCATGGTCTAGAGTGTCAAACACGACAATGGTAAATTAGCTGTGTTGATAAAGTTCAGGTGGCACGGACGGCCTGACTCTCGCAGCGCAATTTGGAAACGGCGCTGATCGTGGTTTACACACACTCGACGACTTCCTGCACAGAGCAAACAAGTCTTTGTGCTGTTCTTCTTCAGTTCAGGATTTCGTTGCTTTGGTGTGCATCTGGAGGACTCGTGTGCCATCGACGCCGGCAACAACAAACACAGGAAACAAAGCAACAGGACATGCATTGATCATCGCCGGCGCTTGACGATCATGGCCGACAGTGGACTTTCTACCAACAACGAAGGCCTGGACAGCGACCACCAACACACACATACTGTCCTTACCACCACCGGACCTGTGGGAGAAGCAGGTCTTCCACCATCTCGTCCCACTTCCAACACAGTCAACTCATCATTTCGCACGCGATCCGCCGCTCCCCAGGCTCGCGTAGGCTCTCCAGTATCATCTTTGGGTGGTCGTGGCAGTGGCAGTTATCAGAACGATCCTTCTCGCCGTACCCATGTTCCAAATCTTATATCAAGCGCATTCCTTCCAACCAGTCCAAGACGTAACGAACCGCAATCTCCACCTCCTACAAGTCCGCAAAACCCACAACTCCCAATAGCAAGACCAAGTACCGACAGTGGTCGTAAAACTCACCGCTCTCGCAATAGCAATGCGTCGATTGTGACCATTGAGCAGAGCAACAGACCTCGGATTGACCCTGATGCTCCCCCTTTGCCGACTTCCCGAGGAACTGGAACCACAAACTTTGAGTCCAGTCGTGATCTGCAGCCGTTCGGCAGTGCCAAAAGTCAAGAGAGTCAACTACCTTTGCGGAAGCCACCCACACTTGATATAGATGGTGGTACCAGATCTGTCTCTTCGCTGCAAGCCCAGAAGTCGCCCATTTCTTTGCGTCCGTCATGGAGCCGTCAGAGTCGATCGAGCAGGCACAACGGTAGGAGCACCGACAGAGATGGCCACGAGAAGTTACCCTCTGTACCACCTTCACCTGCGAATCACCCGGCTACCCCTGTCGGCTCGAGTCACAAGCAGAATTCTGGGAGAAACTACCAATACTTCAACGGCAATGCTGTCTTCTTTATGCACGGCAGACTTATTAATGCTCGGCAGCGGCCACTTAATGTCTTTACTGCACTTCTTGCTGTCATTCCCGCTGCTTTGTTCTTCGGCTTCTCGTAGGCATCCATTTTCGATATCAAGTTGAGACTATTGACTGACTTACAATAGTGCTCCATGGCTATGGCATCACGTTTCTCCAGCGATACCCATCCTTTTTGCCTACGTCTTCTTCATTTGTATATCTTCTTATCTTCACGCATCCTTTTCCGAACCCGGGGTTAGTCCTTCTGGCTACATAGCTGTTTCAATTCGCTAAACCAATGTCACAGATCATCCCACGTAATCTTCATCCTCAGCCACCAACTCCAGCGGATGAGGACCCGTTAGCCATCGGACCATCCACCACAGAATGGGTCACTGTTAGATCCTTTGGCCCAAACGCGAGTGGCAATGGCACTACCGCCATGGAGGTGCCCATCAAGTTTTGCAAATCATGCAACATCTGGCGACCTCCACGTGCTCACCATTGCCGTATTTGCGACTCGTGTATTGAGACTCAGGACCACCACTGTGTTTGGCTCAATAACTGTGTTGGGCGACGCAACTACCGTTACTTCTTAACATTCGTCGCCTCCGGAACAGTACTCGGTCTTTTCCTGCTCGGAGCCAGTCTCACCCACATCCTCGTATGGATGAACCGAAATCACTCAGACTTTGCGCATGCTCTCAACGTTTGGCGTGTCCCGGCTGCCATGTGTGTATACTCTTTCCTCATTGTCACATATCCTTTGAGTCTTTGGGGTTACCATCTCTTCCTCATGGGTAGAGGTGAGACAACAAGAGAGTATCTCAACAGCCACAAATTCCAGAAGAAAGACCGCCATCGTCCATTCAGCCAACACTCGATTATTGCAAACTGGTCCACTGTTTTCACAAGGCCTCGCCCGCCGACGTATATGCGCTTCAGGCACCGCTACGAGGAAGGCGACCAGCGACTCGGTGAGCGGAGGTCTAGAATGGCCAAGCCGTCAGAAAAGGAGGGCGACATGGAAATGGGCGAGATCAAGAGTGGGACTGCTAGCAGCAATGTTGGTGGATACCAAGGGCAGCGAGCGTTGACTCCTATGAATAACACTCCTAGAAGTTGAATGTTCGCCTGTCGATGGTTTTGCTTTCTCTCTTCGCGGCGCTCTTCAATTGTCGCAACAGTTGTACGACTGTTCACGTTCACCATTCCGGTTTTATTCCATTTGCTTTTTCTTCTTGGTTGTACATATATATCTAGCTTGTCACTATACCCCTATTAGCGAATCAATACACTTATCATCAAGATGCATCTATTATATGTTGTCCAAGCCTTATGTGGCGCTAGTAATGTACATAGATATGTGCTCAGCGGCGGGTGTTGCTAAGGAGAGCGGAATGCACAAAAGACGCGAATGAGGCGCGGGAACTTTATCCTCCACTCAGCTCCCCTGCCACAACAAACGGAAACATCATCCCTGAAGACCCTCACCTGCCGAAGTGAGCGATGCCCATTTGAACTCTCGTCGAAAAGCAGCAGGAGAGAGATTTATTCTCGTCTAAAGGTTGAGATCTTTATTGACCAGGCTCAGCAATTATAGCAACGGCTCTTTAGTCGGCGCGTCTCTTTCTCGCGTCTCTCCCCACCTTGATTTCAACCACTATCGTCTCGAACCAAGACCTTCTGCCAACACGATGGCGAAGCAGAGAAAGAGCTTACCTCTTCCGAGACTGTCATCCGGCTCGACGAGTTCGTCTTCAGCAGCATCAAACATCGAAGTTGGTGGTAGCGCGCGTGAGGGCTCACTCTCATCAGCTGCACTCGCTGTCATGTCGACACCCCCTACCAGCGTTTCCGATCACGTCGGATCAGCAATCGACAAGGAAGAGATGAATGTGACAGACTCAGCAGATCTGACGCGTCGATCGTCACGTCGCAAGTCTGGTCCTGCATCCTACAACTTGGGCGTTCTGTCTGGCGTACGCCGTACTTCCGCTGGCCGTGAGATGGCCGCCGAGAAAGCTGCCCGCAACTTTTCCGGAGACACACTCGTCGAAGACACTCCCGGACCTTCATCTACCACGCCTAATCGCCAGCTACTGAACGAGGGTGTCAAGGCTCTGAACATGGACTGGGAGATGGACAATCTACCTGGTGACAGTGCTTCCGATCTGCCTGACAGGAAGAAGCGTCGACACAGGTCTTCTATGGACATGCTGATCGAAACGACTGGCCGCGCCCTTGGCAGAGTGAAGAGTGTTCTCGGCAAGCGTGAGCGAGAAGCAAGCGAAACAGATAAGACAGACCGTAGACAGAGCCGCCGACTGCTGGCCATTGAAGCCCCTAAGGACACAAAAGAGGAGGCACAACAAGATGACAGGGTCGTGGAGCGACCGGAGCGTGTCGAGAGACCCAGCAAGCTTGCACGTCTTTCGTCAAGCTTCAGCATTACCATGCCACAAGTCTTCTCTACCAAGACCAAAAAGCCCACAAAACGTTATGAGACCCAAGGTTTGTACGCTGGTCAAAGTCTGACAAGCTACGATGATCAGTCTATCCCCAAGCCTTCGAGGAAGCCTACTGGCAAAGCCCGTCCCCTATCAACCTCATTCCTGCCTGATGCTACCCAGCCTCAAAAGCGCAACAGTCTTGTCGCCTTGCCTATGTTCTCCTACCTTGAGAGAGAACGACCTTTCACCATCCCTTACGACGTCTTTGCACCCATGCACCATCAACGTGGCGAGGAAAAGCCTAAGGACTGGGGCAAGGTTCACAAGAATCGCCTGGTCGGTGACGCTATCCACTACTGGAAGAAGCCCTACTTCGAAAGGTCTCTGTGCATTTGCACACCGCCAGTTCCTGGCTCTTCAGAGCCTGGGTGCGGCGAACACTGTCTTAACCGTGCCATGGACTATGAGTGTGATTCCAACAACTGTGGACTTGGAGACCTATGCACCAATCGCGACTTTGCAGGACTTGGGGTTCGCATGGAGCGCGCCAACAAGGCTGATAAAAAATCGGCGTACTACCTGTTCAACGCTGGAGTTGAGGTCATCAAGACCCCAGACCGAGGCTTCGGTGTGCGCGCTTGCAGATCGTATGAGCCAAACGAGATTATCACTGAGTACACTGGCGAAATTATTACTCCCAACGAGGCTGGCAGAAGAATCAGGGAAGACTACAAGGATAAGGCCGTAAGTTCTGGCGTGGAAAGAAATTTCCATTGTTGACTAACATTCTTTTAGGACTACTACCAGATGGAGTTTGATCAAGGCATGATTCTTGATGCTACCAAGGGCTCTATCGCTCGTTTCGTTAATCATTCTTGTGAGCCCAACTGCAAAATGCTCAAACGTTTTGTCGGTGGTCAGCCACGAATGGCACTTTTCGCAGGTGATCGTGGCATCCTGACTGGCGAGGAACTGACTTACGACTACAACTTCGAGTAAGTTAAACACAGCGCCTTCTCAAGTGACACGAACTAATGAGCACCCATAGTCCTTATTCTGTTAAGAACGTCCAGGAGTGCCGTTGTGGTGCGACCAATTGCCGTGGCGTTCTGGGTCCAAGACCGAAGGATGCTAACAAGCCTGTGACCAAGAAGGAGAAGGAAGGAATGGCTGCTGGTATGAAGCGCAAGGTTGGCGAGTTCTTCGGTGCAACTCCTGCGGTCGAAGTGGACAAGGAGCTTTTCAAGAAGCGCAAGGTTCCTCAGATGTCTAAGGGCTGGGTTTACGTTGACGAGACCATGGAAAAGGCCAGAGTCGAAGAAGCCCGCAAGGATAAGGAGATTGCACGCCTCCAGAAGCAGGGCATCCTCCCTGCGGACCTCGAAGTCAAGAAGACGACGACAACCACTACCATGATCAAGGACAAGAATGGAGCCAGGCGCTTCGTTCAGAAGGTGACCACCAGAATGACTGGTCACAAGCCCAAGGCTACGCCAGAAAAGAAACCACAAAAGCTCGGAAGACTTTCGTCCATCAAGAAGAAGGACAGAGAGACACCACGAGCGGATGATGCAGGGGTCGCTGGCTCGCGAGTAACCAAGCCGGCGCGTCGCAGCATGGACAACAAGAGCATTCCCAAAGGCTCAATGAAGGTCAGACCAGTGACCAAAGACGCGGTCAAGATGGCTCGCACCATGAGAGCAGTCAAGGCGGACGATTAATGGCGGAATGGGAATGGATGGATGGATTTGGGACAAGGTATACCTGGACCGGCGTCTAAGAGGGAATATGCAGGACATGCAGTTGGGGATTTATTCTTTATTTTGCAAGGGTTTGAGATGTTTTTTTTTTAATCGTACGACTTGGTCTATTCGTATGAAAAATATTCGTTCTATTGATATCGTCTATCTGTTGCGTCTCGAGCATTCGTTCAGCAAGCACCATCAGCCAGACCTTGCCAAGCATCTGTGGAGGGTCGGACGGAGATTCGGACTCTCGGTCCATCTTTTGGATGACATAACGGCAACATTTGCTTGAAAGATACCTACCTATGTACTATTAACACTACTGAGTGACGACTGACCAAACCTTCTTCAACGACTAAATATACAGGTGCGTAATCTGCCTCGCACACTTAAATCCAACATGGAGTCTATACAGCGAAATCGGAGAGAAAGCTCATGCTGACGGATCTTGACAGATACAATTCGTCAGAGAACCTCTCGCCTCACCATATTCGCACATCGAAACATGAGCTCGTCACAAATCAAAGTCCGCTCCCTGGTACGGCTACTCCTCCCACGTTGATGTCGAACCTGTTCTTCACGAAGAATCAATCTTGCGACACCCAAATTCGCCGCCGAGAGTACAAGAAGCTAATGGTGTCTCGACACAGTACCGCAAGCTCCTGCGACAGGGAAACCAGTTCGCTGCATACAACTTCCGCGAGTACGCTGTGCGCCGTACAAAGGATGCCTTCCGTCAGCACATGTCCGAGTCCGACTCGAGTAAAATCCAAGAGCTTTTGGAAAGCGGAAACAAAGAATTGCAGATGTTGAAGGTGAGTCCCCAGACAAGCCCATGGGGAAGTTGTGCAGACCATACCATGCGTGGTGGCATTAGACAGCAGCCAGATCAAGAGCGAGGATAGTCTTGATCCCACCTACGGCCACCGCATGTCTGCATAGACGACCCCTCCGTACACATTCCATACTTGAACGAAGCGCAGTTGCTGACTCTCGCGCTGCAGAGACAAACAGTTGTTAGCCAGTTCTTCCAGCTAGACAGGTTAGTGGTCGAGGGAGGCAAGACCGGCAAGCAGACTGGCAACAGAAACGACATTGTCAGACAAACCGAACACGGGTAAGTTCTTACTGTCACCATCAGCTTCTGAAGTACATGCTAAGATCAATGCTAGTTGGGACTGAGCTTGTCTTCTTTTGGGTGTAATGGAGGTGGAGTCACGGTTTATATGCTTTTCAAAATACCAATCGCCCTGATGGGCTGAACTGTAAACATACAACAACCACTCGAGTCGATACTATCAGTATTAAAACATTCCACATCATAGTTGCTTGCAACAACACCAGGTTGTTAATCATTGCTGCTGCTCAAGACCTAGACTGAGCCATCAGCTATATGCCGAAGAGTGGCCGGCCGCCGAGACTCCCGAGACGTCCGTCAAGTCGCGTCGTCGGGCCGTGAGGGGAGACGCGCTGTCGCCAACCAAGCAACAGGTGTTAATCACTCGCAAAAGTGCGTTAATAAGAGACAGTTATCCGGAGGCAGCATAATTGTTATCAGGAGACACGTATCGAACTTGGTTGAGACTCGCGACTTGTCTCTGAAACTCTCAGACCGGAAGTGTAAAAAGACACAGTCATGGCTCCTGTACGTGCCTTCTCTTTCTGTCCCACTCTTCGCCTTATTCCTTTCTATTCGGCGCTTCTCTGTCTGACCTTTCCCTCTCACTACACCTTTCCCCAAATCCCATGCGACATGCTTTCTCAAACTCCCGCTGTCCCAATTGTCTTTCCCGAGCACCACATTCGCAAGAACATGAATCTCAACGCATCCGTTGAGAACATCGATCACGAGATTCTTGAAGCTGCATGCATCTTGGTCAACATCAGTCAAGGCATTCATATTTCAAAAACACACGCGGACTTTGTTATTCATATACCCATATCTACCCCCTCATCTTCGCACAATCACCTCAACAGCAATACAATTCACCATCTGGAAGAACAAGCCATAGCTTTCTCAATTTCCGAACAAATCTCAGGAACACCAACTGACATCGATGGCTCAACAGTTTCGCGCTGGAGGCCGCAGCAATCGTTCTGGTCGCTCCCAAGCAGATCATGATGTTTTTGTAGGGCTGCCTGTTCGGCAATGGTCCCAGTCTGAGACCATTGTAGGTCTCCCACCACCGACAGAGGTCACCCAGGGTGGTGATAATGCATGGCCTGAACTTCCCATGCCACGCGACTCAAATCAGCTTGCTCCATGGACACAACAATTGCTGCGTGAAGCAAGAAGGCCCAGACTTGCGAAGCGTCCCCAGGAACCTACCGAAGACGACAAGCAGGAAGAAGACGAAGAGGGCGAAACTGTTCAAACTGGTTGGCAATCAAAGAAGTGGAGCCAAGTGCCATCTCATCTCGAGAAGCCCGAGCGCGAGTTTCTTGCCAAGCGTCGCAAAGGTCTCCCTAGTCTGCACACTCAGATAGCACTGCAAGCAGCAAATGCCGCGGCTTCGTCAGTGCCTACGAGGAAAGCCAAGGTCATGAAGTCAGATGCAGATGGCAACACTACCGTCTACGAGGTTCTGGTTCCTGAGGGTCAAACTGTCGAAGGCGAAGTCACAGAGGATGCTATTATGGCCGATGCCGCGCCAGTCCAGGCGGCTCCTGGCACTGTCATCGAAGGCGTCGGCATCGCTAATGCTGAAGGTGTCATCGTTGCGACCGACCTACTCCAACAACAGCAGCAACCGATGAGACGCAAACCAATTCCTCCGCGTAGAATCAGAAAGGGCGGACCTGGCCGTGGCAAGAAGAAGGTCATGTTCAATCCCAATGACGGCCACAATGCCGCAGCAACCTCGACTCCTGGAGGCGGAGCCAGTGTCGCTACACCCTCGACTCTCAACGCAAATGCAGACGACTCTGCAATGGACATCGATTCGACTCCGAAGCCTGATGCCAATGACGAAGGAGACGAGGAAGATGGTGAAGAGGGTGAAGAAGGTGATGATGATGATGACCGCGAAGACGGCGAACTTAGCGAAGGAGAGGAGGCTCAAGAAGATGAGCCCCTTGACAAATCCGAGATCGCAGCACCGGCACCAACAGAATCCCAGGTAGAAGAGGAGACTCCTGCGCTTGTCAGAGAACAAGCAGAAGAGACTTCTGCGCTTGTCACAGAACAAGCAGAAGAGAACCCTGCGCCAGCTACGGAACCAGTAGAAGAAACCCCTCTACCAAAAACTGAACAAGCAGAGGAGACTTCCGCGCCAGCCGTGGAGGAGACTGAACAGTCTGTCTCAGCAGCAGTGGAAGCAACAGAAGAAAAAGAAGCAACTGGTGAGGTTACAGGAGAGCCATCAAGTGCAGTAGCTGTGGAAGAATCCGCGGAAGAGCCACCTACAGCATTACTTATGGAGGAGTCTACTGAGAAGCCCGAGGCACCAGTTGCAGAAGAAGCCACACACGAAGCTGAACAGGTGGAGCAGGCCGAGATACCTGAACCAGCCCAAGAGCCAAGCGACCAGGAACCGGCCGTCAACACGACAGTAGAGTCAGAAAAGCCCGAAGAAGACACGACCATGAAAGAAGCACCTGAGCAAGAAAGAGAGACAGAGGAGTCCTAGGGAGATTCCGAGGAGGATGCTGAAGGGGAACTTGTAGAACCCTAGGAAGCTTCTAACAATGTCAAGTCTGTACATGAATATCGCCCCTGGTCCTCTACTGAGACCGAACTTCAGCAAGACACACCTCTGGAGGATGCACTTGAACAAGAAGCAAAAGGATCAAAGAAAAGTGTCAGCGAAGAGTCTAAGAGTGGTTCCGCTGGGACATCAGAAGAAAGTTCTGTTGATGAATCTGAGGGAGACTCGATCGAAGGATCAGAGGAAGGCTCTGTAGATGGATTTGAGGGAGACTATGTTGCAGAAATCGAGGAAGACTTTACTGATGACCACAACGATGACTCTCATGACGACTCTGAAGGAGGATCCAGTGATGGGAGCTCGGACGACATCTACCCTGCACGCAGTCTTCGTCCAAGGTTTGGACACCAACGCGAATATTGAGCATGACTCCTGGTCACTATCCATGAGCTCGAGCCCAATCTACCGCGGACAAGTGATCAAGGATGCCCTGACAATGCAATGAATTGTTTTCGTGTGTGAGAACGACACGTCTCTCTATACTCGCTTCTGACAAATCCTGCCCTTTGTCACATCCTCTCTCCACAGAACGGCTGAAAGTTCTAGCAGCCTACTCAAGGCTCCCAGGATCATCGTGAAAATGACTAGGGACATGGCAGCCTACAGATGAGGTATTGATGGTTTTCTATCGTTTGTCTACAATTAGCATTAGATAATTCTTCCCAAACCATTTGTTTTCCCGATGTAGTGCTCTCTTTCTTCGTGTGCCAATTAGTCTGTACTTCATTGGCTGCCTTCTCATTTCTCAGGCAGAGCATTGTTCGCCAAGTCAAAAGGACAACACACGAAGGAAAGCAACCTCAAAGAGTAGAAATAGAATGATATAATTCTTTGACTTTGATATGCATGCATGCGTGCTTTGCTCTCAACTACCCAAGTCCACATCCTCATCACTCCATTTTGCATCTTCATACAAATTCTTGCTTCTACCTGAAGGATCCAGCTTTGTGAAAAAGTCTGGCGGTACTGTGGGGGTATACCTGCGTTCTCTTTCGCGATTTACACCTCCAAAGCCTGCACCGTAGGTCACTAACATATCTGTTGATGTGGGGAGGTGGAAAGGCAAGAGTAGTGCGGGATCTACGAGATTGCCTTCTGGTGAATCGTCTTCGTCCTTTTTGAGAGGAGGAGGAGGTGGTTGAGAAGCTGCTGAAGTTGAGGTTTTCGCTGCTGGTGTGCTTGGAGTGGTTGTTGCTGCTGGCTCGGATGCTTCTTCTGCGGCTTTGTGGGCGAGTTGGCGTTTACTCTCTTCCACATGCTTGAGAGCTGCTTTTGGCAAGATCTTCTCGCCAACTTCGGCGCGGTAGTATTTTACGGCGTGGAGCAGCTGTTTCGTCGTCAAAGCGGGCAACTGCTGTAGAGTTGTATCCAGCGCCTCGTCATCTTGACCTAGTGACGAGAAACACTGTAGCCACTGTAAAAGCTGTACGACAGGTGCCAAGTGCTTGCGCGCAGCTTCGATGATGTTCTCACCAGTGGCATTCAAAGATCCGTTCTCAAAGTGCTCGGGAGCTCTGTTGTTGGTTCTTGCCCAATCCTCTAGTTGGGAAATGTTCATGCGGATTTGCATTGCTTTTGTCCGGGCGAGATAGCGCTTGTTGGACATGATGCGGTTGAATATTTCGGCACTGAGCCAATATAGCAGTTGCGAGATGACTTGGGTGGTAATGACGGAATGAACATCGTAAAGATCGAGAACGAATAGTGTAGAAGAGAGGAGAGAGGTGATGTTTCTAGGGGACACCTGAGCGCGACGTTTGGGCGAAGGAGGACGGAAGCGTTTCTCCAATGGCTCAGGCGCTTTCACTTTGGGTTTTGACCGTAAGAATTTCCACTCGTTCTGGAAAGCAATGTCTTCGAATCCAGGGATGGTTTCGTGATCTAGCATGGCCTCGTCCAAGACTTTGTCCATTCGCCTTTCAGCATCGCGGATGATGAGTACGTAGATTTCGTGAATCAGCTCTGCCATCTTGGCTTGGAATGTCGCAGTGACTTCGGCCAATCCAGGATCCTTCTTTAGGTAATACAATAAGAGAGTCGTGTTGGACATCCAGAAGGCAAGCATAGTCATATCCCATTGATGCTTCTCTACTACGGCGTAGATTTTGTCTTGCGCTGCGTTGAGCCACTCGGTTAGCAACTCTTGGCTGGAGTGGTAGTGGGCATATCTGGCTCCAAGGAAAATGATGTTTGCGGGTATAGGCTTTTGAGATGGTGATCGCTGAGGAGTCATTTCGGTAACAACAATGTTGAGAATGCGATCCGAGTCGTTCTCCTGGAAGACGAACATTTGATCATTGAGACATCTGTCCCAGACAAACTCCTGGGAGTCCTCGAACTCATCCGCAGACTCGGGTTGCTCATCCAGGCCAAGGTTTCCCAGATCAACCTCGAGATTCGCAGCACTTTCCATCATCATGCGTCGCTTCATCTCGTTCTCGGCCATTTCCTCCTCGAAACGATCTTGAGAGAAACCAGAGTTGTAGAAATCATCCGTCACGCCAACATTCCCAATCGTGTAGCCACTGTCGTTCAAATACTCTGACATATCGCTGTTTGGCGCAACGAAATCGAGAGCAGTCCTTCCTGTAGACGATTGGATTTCGGTAGAAGCACCATGATCTAATAGAATCTTGGCAATGTCCTTGTGTCGGTTGGTCATGGCCCACATGAGGGCGCTCCATTGGTTCTTATCTTGCTTGTCGACCTCTGCGCCAGCATCCAGTAGAGACATGACAACATCTTTGTGACCGAAGCAACTTGCATAGACCAAGGGAGGAGTACCTTCCGAATCGACAGCATTTAAATCGATGTACACAGCGGGACTCCCTCTGACCAAGCGCTTGATGCGGCCAACGTCGCCATTGCTGGCAGCCATGAAGAGGAAGTCCTGAAGCATCTGTCTCTTCTCGGCATCGGACAGACTCTCATCGTTGACGATGTTTTCCTCAGTATCTTCAAAGTCATTTTCGTCGTCGTTGCTTCGGACCTGGGTTGCCAACATGTGGGCCAGCCTGCTGTCGTGCTCAGCCAGGTCGTGTTCGGAGGGATCGAAGTTGTCGGGTTCGTTTAAGGAGAGATTGAAGTTATTGGAGTGTGCAATGGTAGGAGCGGTCAGGAATTGAGACTGGCCTGTCGGGCAAGCTGGTCAGCCGGGTAGATGGTGGTACAAGCAGGAGGGGCATTGACATACCTTGCCAGGCATCATAGTATTCGGTCTCGACATTGCCATAGGCGGAGAAGGCTTTGCGGTCATCGAGTGAACGAGGGAGATCGGCAGGCAGTTCGCGGGGTTTGGGTTGTTCATCGAAGCTATGCTCGTCGCCATGTTGGTGGTCGGGGGGATGGTCTTCCATGATGGATCGAGTCTATGAGTACAGGGGGTTGGCGGAAGCGATGGAACGGGCGCATATGTCGTTCATTGCACAATAGTACAGCTGGTCGTGTGACAGAAGAGGCTCAGTAAGGGCACATCAGCGACAGCGACATGGTGCGACAGATTAATTGCAAACGTTGTAGATAAACAGAATTCGGTAATGCTAGCAGCCTCCATCATCTCCCACATGTTCCCAGCCTCCGCCCTCCGTCTACGTTTTGTCCGTGCCCAAGCTCTCGAGACAAGTCTTGTGACAACCATCTCGCCTGCTGTTTCAATTCAATTTTTGTGACGGTTCAAGTTTGGATTCATGTCCTTTCGACTACCTTCCTTATCAATCGAACATCTGTATACTGTATTGACATGGCCATTGTTTCTCTGCCAAAGACACCTCTCGAGTCCCCCGCCATGACGGGCCAAAGTTCCGCGAAGCACGTCACAATGCGGTGGGGCGCGACTCCAGCGATAGCTCGTCCTCCCCGATCACCTATCTGTAATCGCTAATCAGCCATTCTGTTCATACTCTCTTCTCTTCTCATATTTCCGTGCTAGAGGCCATCTATCACCTCTCAGATCCATCTCATATATCCCACGCCTTACTCCGAATTGGGCTCCAGTAAACACCCGAGTGTATAATCATCTAAACTGTCCAGTATGGCTTCAGAGAAGAGAAGCGAGCGCGGCATCCGCATCGCTATTGATCGTGGTGGTACCGTGAGTTGCCCTCCATTATACACCTGGCAACACCCAACTTATTGTACAACAGTTCACCGACTGTGTTGGAAACCCGGGCACAGGCAACATGGAGGACGATGTCGTTATCAAGCTCCTCTCCGTAGACCCCCAAAATTACGATGACGCTCCATTAGAAGGTATCCGCCGTCTTCTTTCAAAGTTCACTGGCAAAGACATCCCTCGAGGCGAACCCCTAGACACGACCAAGATCGAGAGCATCAGAATGGGCACAACTGTAGCAACAAATGCCTTGCTAGAAAGAAAGGGTGAAGATATCGCCATGGTAGTCACAAAGGGTTTCAAGGATTGTCTAGAGATTGGCAACCAGAGCAGACCCAACATCTTCGATCTGGCCATCAAGAAGCCCGAAGTTCTGTACAAAAGAGTCGTAGAAATTGAGGAAAGAGTTACATTGGAAGATTATGCCGAGGATCCAACAAGGAATCAGACAGAGGCAAAGGCCATTGAAGAGGCTGGCGATGATGCTGAGCTTGTCAAGGGCTTGTCAGGCGAGGCAGTTCGCATTCTGAAGAAGCCCGACCACGATCAAATACGCAAGCAGTTGCAGGAAGTATACGACTCTGGCCTCAAGAGTATCGCTGTCTGCCTCATGCACGGCTACACGTTCCCCAAGCATGAAGCCTTGGTTGGCAAGATCGCAAAGAAAATTGGCTTTGAGCACGTTAGTTTAAGCCACGAGCTGATGCCCATGATCAAGCTTGTTCCACGCGCGACTTCCGCTTGCGCAGATGCCTACCTTACTCCTGCCATTCGCAAGTATATCGATGGGTTCCAAAAAGGGTTTGAAGGTGGACTTGGCACAGCGAGCGTCAAGAACGAGGAAGGCGCAAGAGGAGCGCGATGCGAATTTATGCAATCAGATGGTGGTTTGGTTGATGTCGACTCATTTTCAGGCCTGCGCGCTATTCTGAGCGGACCTGCTGGAGGTGTGGTCGGTTATGCTTTGACCTCATACGACCCCAAGACGAAAACACCAGTCATCGGCTTCGACATGGGCGGAACCAGCACTGATGTATCAAGATACGGAGAAGGAAGGTACGAGCATGTCTTCGAGACTACGACCGCTGGTGTCACCATCCAATCTCCTCAGCTCGATATCAACACTGTCGCTGCTGGAGGAGGTTCACGATTGTTCTTCAAGAATGGATTGTTTGTCGTCGGACCAGAGTCAGCAAGCGCACACCCTGGTCCTGCCTGCTACAGAAAAGATGGACCTCTCACGATCACCGATGCAAACTTGTTCCTCGGACGCCTTCTGCCTGACTTCTTCCCCAAGATCTTCGGTAAGAACGAAGATGAGGGTCTCGATCCTGAAGCCAGCAAGAAGCTTTTCGAAGAACTCACGACCAAGATCAACCAAGAAGTCAAGGACAAGAACATGTCTGCTGATGAAGTCGCCTACGGGTTCATCAAAATTGCCAACGAGACCATGACAAGACCTATTCGCAGTTTGACCGAAGCAAGAGGTCATGATACCTCAAAACACAGACTTGCGACCTTTGGTGGCGCTGGCGGTCAGCATGCAGTTGCTATTGCCGAAGCTCTCGGAATCAGTCAGATCTTGATTCACCGTTACTCTTCGGTTCTCTCTGCATATGGCATGGCATTGGCTGACGTCGTTGACGAAAGACAAGAACCTGACTCCAAGGTGTGGTCTGATGATGAAGATGTCCGCAAATATTTCCAAAGCAAGATGGAGGAGCTCAAGAAGAAGTCAAAAGCCACTTTGAAGGACCAAGGCTTCGATGAAGAACACGTACACTTTGAGGAGTATCTCAACATGAGGTATCGTGGAACTGAATCAGCCTTGATGATCATCAAACCGAGCAAAGAAGATGCTGAAAAGAAGTTTGACGGCGACGACTGGGCCTTTGGAAAAGCATTTGTCGAGCAGCATGAGCAAGAGTTTGGTTTCACTCTCCCTGACAGAGATATCATCGTTGATGATGTCAGAGCTCGTGGTATTGGTAAGACTTTCGAAGGTCTGGACAAGACCGTTGATCAGCAGTTGCAAGAGGTTAAGCCCAAGGATGTTGGCCAAGACGCGAAAATTTACGGCAAATCTCAAGTGTACTTTGAGGGAGGTCGACAAGAAACGTCCATCTACAAGCTTGAGGACCTTGAAACAGGCGACCGCATCCAGGGACCTGCAATTATCGCCGATGGTACTCAGACTATCGTCGTGACACCTGGGGCTTCTGCTCTGGTCATTGACACACACGTTGTCATCAACATTGGTGAGAGCGATGGATCCGAGAAGAAGCTCGACACCGAAACTGTCGATCCCATCATGCTTAGTATCTTCGCACATCGATTCATGGCAATCGCAGAACAGATGGGTCGCGCATTGCAAAAGACCAGTGTCAGCACTAACGTCAAGGAGCGTCTGGACTATTCTTGCGCTCTTTTCGATTCAAGCGGAGGTCTCGTCGCCAACGCACCGCATCTTCCCGTCCACTTGGGTAGCATGAGTACATGCGTCCAGAAGCAGGCCAAGATTTGGGAAGGCAAACTCAAACGTGGTGATGTTTTGGTCTCGAACCATCCCATGTACGGTGGTACCCACTTGCCTGATATCACGGTCATTACACCAGCTTTCAGTGGTGACAAGATTGTCTTCTATGTCGCATCGAGAGCTCATCACGCAGATATTGGAGGTATTCTCCCCGGCTCTATGCCCCCTCATTCTCGTGAGCTCTTCCAGGAAGGTGCATCCATCAAGACGGAGAAGCTAGTCTCCGAAGGCAGGTTCAACGAAAAGCGCATTACGGAGCTTCTGCTCGATGAACCAGCACAACATCCTGGATGCAGTGGCACTCGTTGCCTTGCAGACAATATCTCGGACCTGAAGGCTCAAGTCGCTGCTAACCAGAAGGGCATTAACTTGATCAACACTCTCATTGACGACTACAGTGAGGATGTCGTGCAGTTCTACATGAGAAGTATTCAGAAGAATGCAGAGAACAGTGTTCGCATGCTGCTCAAAGATGTCAGCAAGCGCTTCGAGGGTCAAGACTTATCAGCAGTCGACTACATGGACGATGGCAGCCCTATCAGGCTGAACGTCCAAATAGACGCGGAGAAGGGAGAGGCTGTGTTCGACTTCACAGGCACAGGACCAGAGGTAGATGCTACTTGCTTCCGATCGTTATATCCAGTACTAACTATTCTTTCCACAGGTATACGGAAACACAAACGCACCCGAAGCAGTAACCTACAGTGCCATAATCTACTGCCTACGCTGCCTAATCAGCGAAGACATACCCCTAAACCAAGGCTGCCTAACCCCCATCCACGTCAAAATCCCCAAAAAGTCTTTCTTGTCACCATCAGCAACCGCAGCAGTCGTCGGCGGCAATGTGCTCACTTCCCAACGAGTCACCGATGTCGTGTTGAAGGCTTTCCAGGCTTGCGCTGCGAGTCAAGGTGACTGCAATAACTTGACTTTTGGATTTGGTGGTAATGCAGATGGAAAGGAACATGTCAAGGGCTTTGGCTATTACGAAACTATTGCTGGTGGCTCGGGTGCGGGACCGACTTGGGATGGTACCAATGGCGTACATACGCATATGACCAACACACGCATCACCGACTCTGAGGTCTTTGAACGTCGTTACCCGGTTATCTTGCGTGAGTTCAGCTTGCGTGCTGGATCGGGAGGTAAAGGTCAACATAACGGTGGTGATGGTGTTGTTCGCGACATCGAGTTTAGGATTCCTGTCCAGGTGTCCATTCTCAGCGAGCGTCGTGTATACCACCCTTACGGTCTTGCCGGTGGTGAGGACGCTGAGTGCGGAAAGAACCTCTGGGTGCGAAATGTTGCCAAAGCACCTGGTGAGGAAGGCAAAGTGGAAGAGGAACAGGAAGTCAGGTATATCAACTTGGGAGGAAAGAACACTGCAGCTTTCCAGCCTGGCGAGAGAATCATCATCAACACGCCAGGAGGTGGTGGTTGGGGACCCGTTGGTGAGGAGAGCAAAGCACATAAGCTTTGGACCGACCCGAAGAGTCATTGGAAGGGAGGAAGTGTTGCTGCTAGGCAAGCCGAAGGAGAAGCTAGTGCTTAAGTGGAAGAATGTATGATGTTGTAGTCAAAGCAGTGCAAAGCAAGAACCTTGTTATCACAAGTGCCAGCCGGTGCACGGTGTGAAGTATACATCTTATCATATTTGGACAATGCCATAAGCTACACATAGAAACTGTGGGTTGCAGTGTCCATCGAAAGCAAATGCTAGCTTAGGAAGGATAATCGTCTGCCTCGATCAGCCAAAAGCTTCCGTGCTGTGCAAGTAACAGTCGAAGAGTATCGAATAGCTAATATTTCAGCTTTGGGACGCCTGCTGCTATGGAGTCTTTGTGATCTTGTGATTTATCACTTTCCACCTCCTTTTCCCTGTTTTTTTGTAAGTTGATCACGACCTGATGTTACTTCTGATATTCACGTGGACGACTGCGAAGAACTCCATTCCATCTCTCAGGTCCTCTTGCCTTGTTGGCTGCCCGATCTTCCTTACTCTTCTTGCGTCGAAGATATCTCATAAAGTCTCGATAGGTCTCTTCTAGCTCATCAATTGAAGAGATTAGTTTGAACCCATGAGGATCGTGATACAAGAAGTAGCGAAGCTCGCTTCTCAATTCCACATCGTCTTCCAGCTTATGTTGCTCCAGAGAGCCAGCGAATTTGAACAAGCGGCGGACCAAAGCTGTTGCTCTCGTGAGCTTAAACTCACGAAGTAACGGATGTACTCTGCCGGTCCGATTGAGAGACTTGCGGAGCGGTGCAAGAAAGCGTACAGCTTCGTCAATGTACTTCAAGTTGGTTCTTCCTACGTGACACTCATGAGGGCTTTTGACGACAATACTTTTGATCTCAAGATTATGGCTAGCCGCAAAGTCGAAAACTTCTTGGAGGAACTTGAGAGATTCTGCAAGAGTAAAGTCATCCGAGTCTATGGACGATGGATCCCAATACCAATCGAAGTCGGTGATGGCGCAGTAGAGAGACATGGCCTCTCGACGGGTGCCTCTATTCACAGAAGCTATGGGAGGGAGCCGCCACTGGCGCTTCATCGTCCGCAGGTATCTGTGACACGTGCAATTCCAGCTGCACCAGTGATAGTCTTGGTCGCATGGTCTGACAGAAGGCTTGTCGTAGTAAAGGAATTTGTAGATCATGTTCCTGATCTCAGCAGGCAGATCCATGAAACGAAAAGGCTTCTCAATCTGGCGAGGTGGAAGAGAAAGGTCCTCAGAAAATCCGCGTTTGGCCCAACGGTCCAAGTCCATGGTGGCTTCAGGAATAGGAGCTTTGGGAGAGAGACTGCTAGGCAACGACATGTTGTCCCATAGAGGAGTTCCATTGCCGGGCTTGGAGTGGCTGCGTGGCACTTCAATGTTGAGACCCAGCGAGGGCGAGCCAAGTTCTTCGGAAGGATACATGATATGCTGCTCCTCTGACGTGTGAAGCCCGATGATGGAGGCGTGCTCGATGACTTTCCTGACTGAAAGATGGGATCGTGTTGACTCGACTGGGCGTGACCTTCTCGTCGAAGGTGCGAAAAGGTTTTATAAGCTGTATGTCGTCCCTAGCCGAGTACGTGATCGTGAGGATGCTTCGACGTATCGATTGGGATGACTGGCGAGGCGTTCTGAGTTCAAAGGTATGCAAGAAGGGACTGAACGAAGAGCAGATAAAGAAACAGAAACAGGTGTGCAGAGCACGCAGTGAAGTGCTGGCGTAGCCCAGGCGAAGATGGCAATGCAGTGAGAACGGAGAGAAAGTGCAGAGTCTCAAAAGATGCCTCAACGGACATTCGATGACGGCTTTGAGAAAGTGGAATGAGAAGCGGCAGGAGAAGTCCGAAGTACGCAGCAATCAACCTGTAAATCGAAAGTCAAAGTAAGTGCGAAGTACAAGCCTCAGGCAGCAGTCAAGATTCACGTCGAGGTCGAACAAACCTGGAAGGCACGCGTGATGTGATGAAAGTGTGCCGCTTTTTTGCGACTGGCATTGATGATGGATATCTCTAAAGGTCCAAAAGTATAAGATCATAAGAAGAATAACGGACATGGAACGCCTTACATGCTATGAACGCCGATGATGAAAACCCCAAACCCCCTTTTTGTGGTCGATTGCCCAGAGGAACGACCATGCCAAAACCACGCAATCAAGGATATACAAAACCTTACTCGGCATCTTGCATGTTCATCTCCTCGAACTCGTCGAGCAGTTGGTCCATAGGGATTTGAGGACCTTCATCATCCTCGTCATCGGTCTCCATCTCCATGTCGTTGGCATTGGCTTCTTGTTGGGCCTTGTAGAGTTGCATAGTTTGACGAAGTTCCTCATCTTCCTCAACATCACGCAAGAAGAGCTCAAAGTCGCGCTCGAGGCGCTCCTGGTCTTGCTTGCGGGGAAGCATCTCGCTCTCCTCCTTGGCCATACGCTTGAGCTTCCAGTTTCTCTTCTGGCCAGCAGCCTTCTTGCGACGAGGGTAGTGCTTCTTGACCAACACCACGTCAGGAATCGCTGACTTGTATGTCTTGCTGTTCTCGATCTCCTCAAACTCAGTGTTGTTGAACTGGGTTCCTGCAAGGAGGTAACCCATGACACTGTCACCAGGGTTCAGGAGAGCGCCTAGGTGAGTACGGCAGAAGTATGTTGTGTCGTTTACGCCAAGGTCTGCGGCACGAGCGACAGTGCAGTCGGCAAGAACGAAGCGTCCTTTCGTGGGGCCAGTGATCTCGATATCCATGACAATGAACTCGACGAGCTGAGGAATATCTGCGATAGGGGTGAAAGGAGCGCGCCAGTAGATGGGAGTAGCGACTTCGGCGGTTTGGAGAGTGTTGGGGTCGAGCAAGTTGACGGCGGTGCCAACACGGTAGCAGAGAGCCAGGGGGAACATGTTTCCGATCTGCTTAGCGAGCTTGATGGGGAGTGCGACCAGATCGTCCTTGCAAATAGGCACAATTTCGCAAGAGAAAGCAAACTTGTAGGTCTTCTCGGAAGTGTGAACGTTCATCGAAATCAACTCTTGCGACTTCTTGCTCTTCATAGGTACGACACTGCCGAGGAAATCGACAAACTTCTCGGCATGGTTTCTTGCAGAGAAGAAGAAATCGATACCGTCGTGAATTTCCTTGATGTTGATTGCATCACGGTGAGCACCGTGCTTGAGAATAAGTTGCTCGAGGTAGAGGAAAGTACGCTTGTGGGTGACCTTTTGACGGACCTGGACGACGGCGCGCCATGTGTTGTGTGTGAAACTCTTTTGACAATCAGGGCACTGTTGGTTGGCCTGGACGAACTCGACCTCGAAGGTTTGCTGTAGGATGGTGCCTTGGAAAGCTTCTTGTTGGATAGTGAGCTTCAGCTTAATGCGGCGGGAGTGAGGCTCGGTCCAGATGAAGGAGGCGTCGATGATGCGGACTTTGTTCAAACCACGAAGCTTTCGAAGACAGAGAGCCAAAAGTTCACGCGACTCGGGCTGAGCAACGACCCACTGGTTGGGCGGTGACAACCAACGATCGCAGTCTCTGCACTGGTGGAGGGTTCCTTCTCTTTGAATGCCTTGGGATACGTCGATGGTGAGCTTGATACAGTCGTAACAGAGAGCGCCGGCCGAGACGGTGCCGTCGATGGGAGCACCACAGTTGCAACAGAGGATGCTGGTCCTTGTCAGTAAGACTTGCTGATATAAAACATAAGAGGCAAACACACGTAGCGTTGGTCACCTCACGCTGAGCAGCGGGTGCCATAGACACCGAGTCGAGATCCATAGACATGTTGATGTGCTGATAAGGTAAAAACTGTACTGAGTTCGAAAAAGTCCGCCGCCGGGTTGACAGAGGGCGCAAATGAGCACTTCGGTCGAGTGCCTAGAGGGTAGTGTGAGGCGACAAAAGGCCAAGGGCGAGTGGAGGGAACAAGAGGAATTAATTCCTGTCACCAAAAATGTTCTCGAAGGAACTTCTCTTCAGTCAGCGACGCCACAAGGACGGAGAAAATCAATGCGGCATCCCCGCTCTGATGCTGCCAAGATGCGGCGATAAGATAACACTCGGCATCGTATTCGTATTCATATGCATCGGCGTCATCATCCATCCCTACGAAGAGAAGAGGAGATCCGAACCGGCGAGCTTGATGCAAGTGGTAATAAGAAGCTAAAGTCCCCTTCGCACAACCTACTCTTTACCTCTTCACACAGTTCAATTCCATCTCAACAATCGCCAAAATGCCTGACTACTCCCTCCTCGCTATCCCAGCCTTCACCATTTTGGCCGTTGTCCCTCACGCGTAAGTAATTTACAAGCAAATGAATCCCAGGTCATCTAAGCGTTCAATCTAGCTATGCCCTCTCAACTGTCAAGAAACACACTGAATGGTCGAACGCAAACGGCAGAGGTGAGGGTAACATCGCACACGTGAAGAAGACCCTCCCTCCTGCCGTCTTCGCACTCTATGAACGCGCAGAGGCTGCACACAAGAACAGCATGGAGAGCTTGCCCCTGTTCATTGCTGCAACACTTTCTGGAGTTTTTGCAGAGAAGCTCACGAGAACCGATGTTGGCAATGCTCAGTTCTCCGCTTTGTTCTTGGGCGTCAGAGTGCTTTACACTCTTCTCTACGTAGGTGGACTACTGTTTCTGTGCATCTTTTGAGCATTCGGTACTGACTGTGATGGCCAGATCAACACAACCTCTGAACAAGCTAGTCATGCTCGTTCGATGACATGGACAGCAGGCTTGGCTCTTTGCTTCTACCAAATCTACAAGGCAGCCGTTGCTCTTGCCTAGACACCTTGTTCCCAAGGGCTGACTTGATCAACAATTCAATGACATACGTATCTACAAGTTCTATCGTGTTCCCGTGGTATTTTACATGAATCCCAATGGCCATGCACGCCTGCCTCTCCAAAAGCAATGCATCAAGCGCTTGATGCCCTTTTCCCCCAATCTCCTATAACGCCGCACCCCAATGCAATGATCTCTACATATATGTACACGATCCGTCCATATGTTCATTTCTCAATTTGTGACAGCCATAGGAGAATCTGGCCAGTCGTCGTCGATCTGGAAAGCAAGACCGGAATTAGAATCAAGACTGACTGACGAGGTAATCGCCGGAGCTTCTGAAATGATCGAAATCTCCTCGTCAATTCTTTCGGGCTCCTTCTCTTCAATGCTCTCAAAGTCTTCCAGAGCAACTTCCTGGATATAATGTTTTATGCCAGACGCGGGCTCTTTCAAGCGAGGCACTGCAGATGACCCTTCAAGCATCTCCTGTCTAAACATTCTAAGCAAATCTTTATGCTCGTACTTGGCCGCACGTGCCTCGCGCAAGATCTCATCGAAGCGAGTCATGTCATTACAAGCACTGCACAAGCGCATCATAGCCGAGTATGTGCGGGCAAACAATCTTTCCGGTTTGCCCTTGGCTTTGCTTTCCGCCTGTAGCATCTTGATCAGGTCCCATATCTGGCATCCGAGTTTGTAGTCTGCGTTTCGCGCTCGATCATCGAGTAACGGGGTCAAACCACGAATCGAGAGACCCCATCCTTCGCGACCCATGTCTTTGCAGATGCGCAAGGCCACGTCGAAGCCAGCAAAATGCAATACACCTTGCACGATGGTTTCAAAGACTCCAGGAGTGTGATACGGCTTCTGAACAATCTTGCCATCATCTTTTTGCACCAGACGAGGACGACCTGAATCATTGATAGTAATGGTAGGCTTCGCGAGCATAAGACCATTTCCCAAGCCACGAACCCTATCAACAAAGGTGATAAACCTGTCAGGCGAGTTGACCATCATGTAGTACTTAAGGGTAGCCTTAATGGTGATCTCGTTCTGACGCACGTTTGCATTGCGGACTGCATTTAGTGTGGGGTTCACCAGGAAAATATTGCCACACTCCATGAAGCCACAGAGCAAAGTATTCCAGCAATCCAAGTTGGGTGGCGCCGAAGAAATGTAAAGGTTGTAGGCAATCTTTGCGACAAGTTCCTCGTAGGCTAGTTGTCCTGCCCTCCTCTTCTCAAACAGCTGGCCTAAAGCTCCATTCAGATTTTGTGCAGTGTGGTGAAATTCTCCCAGAGAGTCCTGTCGGTAAGTAACACCATGTTTATGTTGTCGCGGGAAGTCGTTTACTTGTGCAAAAGCATCTCCAAAAGTAGTAGCGTCCATATGTTGTTTGTTTGTGTATAACAGAAGAGCTTTGAGTTGAGAAGTAGAGGCGCCAAAGAAGTCCGAGCATGATGTAGGTACGATGGACCCTATGTCTTTGCGAAAACCGAGGTCGTCCAGATGTAACAGCATGCGAAGAACAAGCTTGTCGACGGCCAATTCGGTTGTACGTATTTTCTTTGGGGTCCAGCGGGTGGCGAGCGCTGTCTCACGGTGGAAAGGTTTGGCGTAGATAGAATTAGGAGCAACGAAGGGACGATGTAGGTCAGCGCCTGTGTTCGCTGGCCATACGGGGCCATCGAGCTGTGCTTCTTGATGTTGGTCTTCGAGTACGGCTTCTCGCAGGTCGTCAAAGAGCAGCTTCCACGGCACAGCCTCTTCCTTCTCTTGCTCATTCCGGAGTTGCCCCTCCGTCTCTTTCTGGGTCTGGACAATCTCCTGAGTGATAGTGGTTTTGTCCAGTGCGGGCTGGTCTAGATCGTGTTTGATGTCTGCAATGGCACGGTCCCATTGTTCCCGTCTCTTCTGCTTGAATCCAGCATCGGTAGTAGCGGCAGCGGCAAAGATGCCTGAATATACGAAGGTCGACGACAGAGCCCATCTCACTGGCCTCCTGCCCGCAGCATTGGTGGTCCGCCTAGCAACCCCACTGGCACCTGCCGACACGCATGACGGGCAATGGCAGCTGAGTCCGGTCTGCGCTATCCGTGACCAAAGTGCTTGCATTATTATCGCTGCTGCATCGCGATCCCCCTCCACCAGGTCCTAGAAAACGCAAAGGAAGGGCTGTTGTCGTTTGGCTGTGCCGTCTCTGCTGATTGATGACCGGTATTTTTTGGCCCGCGACTCGACTGACTTTCCCGCGCGGCCTTGGCACTCTCTTCCGCTGCTCTCTCTTGCTTGCTTGCCAGTCGTGAGCATTTCAGAACGATCACCACTTTTCTTCCAAAACATTCACTGCACATCATGTTGGCACTTACTCTGACCGCTGAGCTCAACGGGTAGGTCTATAGTTGTCGATGTGTAGATTATGAGCTTGGTTTGCCAACATCTTTCAAAACAGCGTAACCGATCTCGCTCCCATCGACACCGAAGACAGCCCTTTCTACTACACATTCAAGGTGCAATGTACTTCATGTCGTGAGGTTCACCCCAATTGGGTCAGCGTGAGCAGATTTGTAGGTCTTTATTCTGTATTTTCCTACCTTTCCAACGACCAACATCTTCGATCTAGGAACAGAATGAAGTATCTGGCAGCAGGGGTGAGGCCAACTTTGTCTGGAAATGCAAGAACTGCAAGGTTTGTCCAATTTTTTATGACTTCTGGATTGATCTGAAATATTGACTCTCGCCTTATTAGAGAGAACACTCTGCATCCATCAAGGAGGCTCCTAAGCCCTACACCCATAGCGACACTCCCAAGGCCCAGAAGATCATCGAATTCGACTGCAGAGGTCTCGAATTCGTCGAGTTCAAGCCAGACGTATGCTCAATTCACGACCATATCACAGCCCCTCGAAGAGTGCTAATGCAACATATAGGGAGAGTGGAAAGCTACCGGTATCGAGTCAAACACAAAGTTTGACGCCATTGACCTGACAGAAGGTGATTGGTACGACTACGATGAGAAAGCCGGCGAAGAAGTCAGCATTCAAGGCCAGAAATGGGAGATCAAGCGCTCGTGATGATAACCTCCTTCTGACCTCACCAACGACTCGAAAGTTTGGTACGATCACAACACGTCTTGGGTTCTGCTTCGTTGTTTGGAAAAGGAGTGAACCTTCTTGGGCAGTGGCCAAGGCAGTTTTTGAGCCTCCATATCAGCTCACTACGGCACCAAGTTACTTCTTCGGCTAATAGAGTCGCTTTTGGTATGCTTTGATCTTCCTGTTCTAGAGACCCGGGTTTGCACCTTGGTCCGAACATGCTCCAACACGTGTTGATTGATAATCTGCAAGAGTCATGTCCATTTCGTTTTTGAGTTTGGCTCTCGTTAAGGCATCCCGGTTGTCGCTGGTGATTGTGGTTTTCCATCGTCGATACAACCCCAGAGTCCACGGTCCTCTATACAACTTTCTCATAAAAATAACACTGAATCATGAGGACATCGAACAAGACAAGCAGGGTCTCAGAATAAAATGCTTGTCTTGAACAGCACGCATCATACCAGCATCATTTTGTCGTTTTTCTGCTCGGCTAACTCGACTCCCGAGATGCCGGAGACGTATCCGCTGGACCCCTTGGCAGTTTGGAAGCTTCTGTCAGCCCTCTTTTTGTTTGACACATGCGAAATCCCACGTTCCCACGTGTATGGAAACTCTCGTAACCTTGAACAGAGTTTGATAAAGGGAGTGATCCATGCAGGAGAGAATCCAATTTGATAGACACATATCGCAGATGCGCAGATCGGAGATTTTCCTGAGATATGCCAGCAGTGAGGCAGCATATTGAGGATGCTTCTGCCAAGAGTGGTAACAAACGATGCTCATGCCGTGATTGCCATTTCTCGGGACGGGTGCGCAGGCAGAATGAGGCAGCTCCGAACGCGAATGACATACATGCCCACGAGGTACGGTGACAAGGCGTGCCAGGCGGTTAAGAAAAGGTACCGCACAATAAAACAGCAGATATATTGGTTCGGGTGAAGATCATCGTCACCTCACACTCAAAGCCCTGCCCGATCTTGAGCACCGCCAATCCTTGAGACTCGGGATCGCAAAGTCAGGGACTGGTGACAATCACCAGTCTAACATAACGAAGAAACTCCTTTAGATCCTTCTTGCTGTTACATTTTATCTCTTCCTTTTTCTTCTCCCCTCTTTAGCTACCCACAACCAATGTCGAAGCCTTGTTCCACGACTTCTCAACCTTTTACAGCATCCTGTTGCTGCAGTGCAGCAGCATCAACCACGTCATCAAACACCACATGGAGCCATGGAATAACCTGTTGAGCAATCTCGAGACCGATGAGATCGAAAGTATCTACCTAGCCATCTGTGACCAACGCTTGGCCTACCCCTATCAACCCTCTCACCCGCCGTTGAATCCCGAAAGACACGACAGCGGCATCTCTGGCGTCCCTGCAACCGAAGACGATATCAAGCTTGCATCGCGCTCGAATGATATTTCCCCTTCACTTGGAAACTCTACAGTCAGGTGCAGACAAGAGCAACCAACCCAGGATGACTTCGACAATGCCGCTTGGGTCAGCACCAAGCTGAATGGCCTGACGCAGTACTGGGCTCCTCGCTACACCGCGTCGCCCCACAGCAACACTTCGCAAAGCGCCAGACTTCTATACATGTCCAATTTGAAGACAGCAGCGATCGCTCAAAGCACACGTAGTAGATGTACCGCAGTAGATCTATCTGCAGGGTCTGGTGCCATTGCTTTCAGCTACGCAGCAGCTGGGATTCAGAAAGTTCTCTGCTGGGACCCAAACCCTTGGAGCATAGAGGGCTTGAGAAGAGGCGCGATGAAGAACAGATGGCATGTTCAGGTCCACCATGGCGACCAGAGTCAGAACAAGACCGTCAAAACGTCCTCAAAGACCAGAGTAATGGCGTTCGTCGAGCCTAGCGATAAAGCTCCAGGCAGGATCAGTCGCTTGAGAAGCTCCCTACCTCCAGTCACACATGTAAATTGTGGACTTCTGCCCTCATCTCAAGGGCTTCATGCCACGGCAGTAGCAATTCTAGATCCGAAGCTAGGAGGATGGATCCACGTACACGAGACGTACCGTGTGGAAGAGGTGGTTTACAGAGCCAACAAGCTCAGAGCAGAGGTCGAGAGCCTTGTCGAAACACTGGACCGAGAGAGAGGATACTTGACAGATCTCGTTGGTGTCCCCAGAAAGCCAGTAGTGCACCATATCTATCGTGTAGGCTCGGGGACTCCAGGTGTACTCCACTGTTTCATAGCTATTCATATCCCTCCAATTCGAATATGAGGCTCTTCAATCATCTGTCCACTGCAGAGGAAGATCCTCTTGCGCAAGTCCTTCAGCCTCCAATAGAGCCTCTTGTGCCCTTTGCGATGCCAAATAATCACTATACACACTTGCCCACTTCTCAATCTTGTCCGTGTGTTCAATCAGCTTTTGTATCGAAAAGCAAAACGGTATAAAGACATCTGGGTTTTGTTTGATCTCATCGGCCGCTGCTCCCAGATCAATGACTTCGGAAATGGAAAGACCGCCTCTTCCCCAATCGTCTGAATTCTTGAAGTAGGTACGCTCTACAGCAGCTACAAATTCATCGTGCATGCCCTTGAGCTTGAGAGGATTGGTCTTGAGACAGGGATGATCGTAATTCGGGTGTGGCAGGTGATAGTAAGAGCCATAAAAGCCATCTATGCAGAAAGGACACCAGCGATTAAAGTGGTTCACCCAAGTTTCCTTTGCAGTGGCGATAATCTGAAAGACGATTGATCTGTGGCCTATCTGTCCGAGATCCCCTTGAAACGTGACTCTGATATCTTGAATCATTCTTGCTGTGAACGGTAGCGTCTGAAGCCATGCTAACGTCTCGTCCGCAAAAGTCAGGCCAAAGGTTCCGTCCAGACCTCTCGTGTACGAAGCTTGGAAGCTATTGACACGCAGAAAAGTTGGAAGGCATTCCTGTCTGATTCGCTTGCATACACAAGCTAGAGCTGGTGTTCTCATGACTTCCAGATGCAATCTCCGTGGCCGTGCCAGAGCGTATTGATATATTCGAACTCTGATTTCCGCTGGGAGATCCATGAATGGAAAAGGTTCTTCTGTGTCTAATCGCGGATCTGGCACGAACTCTTCTCGGGACATTGCAAGCTTCTCATCTTGTATAGCAATCTTGCGTCGATGTTTTGTAAAAGCTCTTGCACCTGAATGGTATTGGGAGCTGATTGGTACCAGACCAAGTGTTTGATATGCTTGAGAGACTCGCCGTGACTGGGCCGCATCCAGGTAAGACATGGTGGCTGCGTCCAAATCCTTTATCGTCAAGAATTATGTTCCGTGGTAAGGTTATGTCGAGTTGATATAATGCGAAGGCAACAGAATAGGAAATTCAAGATGCAAGCCGAGGGCGACGGTGACGTTGTGGACGGTAGGCCAAAACTACGAATTGCGCGATCCTCGTTTCGAGCCATGTCTTGGCATTTGTGACTGCGAGAGGTGAATGTTTTCTGCTCCTGTAGAACGCATATGCAGTCACATTCATTGTTTATGGCATGGAATCCATGACAGAATTGAATATTAACGTTTCTTATCATCTCTTACTGAGCAGTTGCAAGAGGCTCCTGGCATGTCATAAAGCTTTTTTGTCATTTCGAATCATACCAACCAATGCTCAAGAATATGCTTACACTATGCACCCATTCCTACAATGCTAAATGCGCCGAAACGTACTTGTCCCAATGCTCTTCCGTATCTGCCTGCTTCCAAGCCTCCACGCCACCAGAAACACCCTGTTCATCTACAGTCCAATGCCCACTTTTAACATTCATCAACCAGTTCTCCAATATCGCCGTCAACTTGGGACCATGGCGCAAAGTGAAGGGATTGATGCCATGAGCATAAACTTCTGTATGACTCTTTTGCATCAATCTGCCATCGCTGGTTCTGGCTTTCTTGTTTCCTCCTACTGGGAAGGGGAGCACAAGGCGACATGCATCCTCAAATGGATTTTCCTTGTTTGGGTACGAATCGAGGTATAGACCACAAGGCACTTCTTGTACCGTGCTAAATGGCCAGCGGAAGTTTGCTTGTTTCGAGGTTACTGTGCCTTCAGCGCGGAAAAACAAGAACGGCATTTTGATGCCTTCGGTCTCTTTTGGGTATTTTGCAGCGACGTGTTTGAAAGGCTGATTCACGAATTCGGAGGCTTGAGGTAAACGGATTCCTGGTGCTACGTACCAGATTCGTGGTTGCCGTGCATGGGATAATAGATCGTAGGCAAACCCTCTGGGCACACCTGCAGCAGAAAGGCCGGACCGACTGCAGAGAGGCGTGGTATTTGGGTCTTCTTCTTCATCCCGTAATCCGCTCCTGATCTCGATTTCTGTGAATAGCTGCTCCCAAAGTTTGAGACATGAAGTCAAGTCGCCTTGAGTGTATGACACCAAAGTCCAAGGATGAGTGTCGTACCGTGACCGCCGAGCTCCAGTATAAGGGTCTACTTTTGGCCCCGAAGGTGCGATTTCCTGCCATGATGTTTGACCGTCAGGGCCTTGCACTGGTCCGAGACGTGGCTCACGACCAATAGATTCGTGTAACGCCACAGCCTTTCCTGCTTCAATCATGTCGATATACGCGCTGAGAATTGATTCTAGTCTTTGCCATGGCAACTTTTGGTCGTACAGGTCGAAAATGTGTAAAAACGTAGGCATGAAGATTGCCTTGCCAGTCTCCTGATCGTATCTGTAATTCGTGATTAGCCTCGTCGTTCATCGCAACTTTTCGATAATCATCTGCTTGCAATTTCTGTCAAGAAGCGAAAAAGCGCGGATTTTCCATCGAGTTCAAAGATTCTCTTACACAATGCCACTCCGTTGACTGACCAACTCCTTGTTCGTCATGTACAACGTGATAAATCGATGCTTCTCTCCTTTGATCTTCTTCTCACTGTCGTCCAGCAAATCTCCAAGATACAGCATCTCTCTGGGCTTAGCAACTCGGCTAATGTAGTAGAAAAAATGGCTTCCGTCTCCTCCAGGCAAGTCAAAAATCTTCTTCAGAAACTTGACCAAAGAAGGCCGTAACAAAACTTCCAGAGTTGGGTTACCGCGCTTCTGCCACCAGGTTTTGCGGTCCATGTCGGCGACCTTGCGACCACTGCGTAGCCAGCCATAGATGGCTATTGTGTTGTGTAAAGCGGCGCATCTGTCAAAGTCCAGTTCCGGTGCTTGTCGCGGCGGCCGTTGAGATGTGACCCTTTGGTTGGCGATTGAAGCAAAGGGACTCGCCATTTTCCACTCTCAATTGTGATGCAATTTTTCCTTTGTTCAGCTCAGTCCAGAGATTGTAATTTCGCAGACTGTCTAGCTGGCTGAGAGAACAAGAGGGGTCCAAGAAGAGGGGTCGTCGATATAGTTCACAGGTAGACGGCGCGGATACGTATAAAAGTCCCCTTGCCGACGATGGCGTTCCGGGGCCATGGATCTATATACTTTTTGCCCTTCGCTGACCGAAAAGCAGAGCCGCGAGCGGAAGAAACGGGCTACCTACGTAATGGCGGTGCACTGGCCTTTTTGGCCATTAAGAAATAAGTAAATACACAAACCAGTCAAAGAAACAGGGAACTGATCACTTTGGCACAGGGGGAATTGGTTAAGAAGGAACAGCAGTTTGCGCACGTAGGCGTTGAGCCAGTGTCTTGGTGTAACTTTGTATCTTTTGTATATTGAAACTTGATTCCTACGCGAGTTGAGCTGCCCTTCTCAAGAGATATGCGTTCTCCCACTATCTGAAAATCGCTATAAACATGATGGAAGAATCGATGGAGAATTCTCCATCGGTGATCAGTTTTTCGTATCATAAAAGGTCATATATGACATAAGATGACCATCACGGTTCTTTGAATTTATCCATCGCGACCCTGATGATCCCTGAATGTGGGCTTTGATGGATGGATCCACCGGGCCGCACAAGGAAAATTACCCGGTGGCTGGTCCAGAATCGATACATGCAAGTCAGCAGATGCAGAAGCTGGAGAAGAACATGCGAACTCCATGTTTTTTGAGCGCGTGATGGTCTTTGGGGCTTCGAGAATGTCAGTAAGAGCCGGCCGTTTGGACGAACGCGAAGACGAAAGCCATTGACCAGTGACGTCAGGAGAGATGTCGCATGTCGTAGACGAGCGTTTCAAGATGGTCATCGAGGCCAGTGGCTTGGGCATGGTATAGCCATGGCATATTGATACGAAGATCATGTATGCGACAGCGGGCGCGACATCCAAGCCATGGAAGCGCACGAGACAGGGTAGCGTGTCTTCTCTGCCCATGTTACAGGTTGATCTGGCCTAAGTTTTGGGCAGAACATATCACTTTCGCACGCGTGCCCTTCTCAAGTTTCCATGTTTCTCCTGTGTAGGATACTTCTTCTTGGGGGCCACCCATTCATCCTTCTTGTCTTTCCAGAAACCCTTGCCGTAGCTGACAAGAATCTCCTCTCCTGGCCTGATGCCATTCTTTCTCATGCCGGACTTGCCAGTGGTCACAGTGAAGATGCCAATCCAGCGCTCCCACTTTTTCTCGGCAGTCTGGACCCAGATGTCACGGAACTCTGCATTGGGAGCATCGGCGATGCCACGGTAGTCATTGATGAAACGAGCTTCGTTGCCAGATTTTGCAGCATCTTGGGCGAGATCAAGTTCACGATCGAGCGATATATCGTATTCAGAGTCAGGGTCTGTATCTTCGGGCTTATTGGTATGCAAGCGACCAATGTAAGGTAGGATGAAGTTGCCAGGATGAAAGTGCTTCATGGCAGCGAGACCATATTGGCCATGAGCGGGATGGTCTGGATCATTGAGAGGGACGATGCGAACGTCAGGATTAGGGAAGGACAAGGCATCGGCAGAGAAGCGAGTGAAGTTTGCTGTGGCAGCAGTCGGGGTGTTGAGGATTTTGAGAGCGATGGCAGGTACAGCAGGAGAGATTTTAGGACGGCGCAGGTACTCGATGTCTTCGGGCCAGTCGACAGGCAGTTGCTCTTGCGGCTCGTCTTCTTTTTGTGGCAGGACTTCCTCCTGCGGGGCTCCTTCTTGTTCCGACATGATTGCTGTTTTCACAATACTCAAGAATATAAGATGGCGCAAAAACTTCTTGTCGCGGTCGCGGAAAAGAGCCGCTCAAACTGCTGCCCCGCTGCTGCTCGCACGTTTCCATCCAGACCCTTGACACTTGACACTCGAACCTTGCAGACCAGAAATGGCGACTGTCTTTTCGACGTCGGCCGTTGATGCGCAGGTCGCAGCTCTCCGTCAACAGATCCAGGTCGCCGAAGAACAACTGTCCCATCTCCGAGAACAACTGGCTCACGCCGAGGAAGCCCAACACCGCGCCCAAGATGCTGGCAAGCTTGAGGACGACTGGCAGCAAGAGATCCTGGGCGCTTTGAACAACCCTCAACACCAATACTACCAGGATCAACAATCCCATCAGAGATTCGGCCTTAGCAATGCCGAATTCAAGCGCTATGGACGTCAGCTCATCATGCCCCAGGTCGGCTTGCAAGGACAGTTGCGACTGAAGGCTGCCCGAGTACTCGTAGTCGGTGCAGGAGGTCTGGGCTGTCCTGCTTCTGCATACCTCGCTGGCGCAGGCGTCGGCACTCTGGGTCTGGTAGACGGCGACACTGTAGAAGAGTCAAACCTCCACCGTCAGATCGCTCACTCCACCGACCGCGTCAACATGTTCAAGGTTGATAGTGCAATTGCCTATCTGCGCGGCCTGAATCCAAATGTCAACTACATCCCACACAGGGCTCATCTCACTCCTTCCACTGCTTTGGATATCTTCTCCAACTATGATTTCGTACTTGACTGTACAGACCATCCAACCTCACGCTACCTCATCTCGGATGCCTGCGTCTTGTCAGGAAGACCTCTTGTGTCCGCCTCTGCTCTGCGCACTGAAGGCCAATTGACTGTCTTGAACAACCCTCCGCGGGCTCCTGGTGCACCAGATGGTGGTCCTTGCTATCGTTGCGTCTTTCCACGCCCTCCACCTGCTGAGTCTGTTGTCAGCTGCGGTGAAGGTGGCATTTTGGGTCCCGTTGTTGGTGTCATGGGTATCCTCCAAGCCCTAGAGACTCTTAAACTCATCACCTCTCTGCCCAATGCTGTGCCGGCTCCACCATCCCTTCTGCTCTTCTCTGCCTACAGCATACCCCAGTTTAGAAATGTCAAATTACGCTCGAGACGTCTTGATTGTGCTTCGTGCTCAGCAAATCATACCGTCACGGAGTCAAGTTTGACTTCTGGATCCATGGACTACGTGGCCTTCTGCGGTGTCACCAATCCTGTGAATATACTACCACCTGAGTCACGCATAAGTGCCGCTGATCTGCTTTCTACTCTCGCATCTACATCGCCACATGACGACGACGGCCCGATAGTCCTTGACGTCCGCGATCAAACACAATTCGAGCTGTGTAGTCTGCCCAACAGCATAAACTTACCGTATCAAGGACTACAGACTCGTCTCCGCGAGGACACTCAAATCCTCGAAGACCTCATGGGAAGAGATGTCCTAGTAATTTGCAAACTCGGCAACGACTCTCAGCTTGCTGTGCAGATGTTGGAAACCATGAGTCCAGGCAGCATCAAGAGCATAAAAGACGTTCAAGGTGGCTTCCGCGCATGGAGAAATGAGGTGGACCCTGACTGGCCTGATTATTGAGACTTTTCTAACTCTGCAATATCACACTCTCAAACATATCTCCCAAGCCTTTGTCTTTGAGCCAAGCCTCGATAGCAGCCATATCACCTCTATTCTGTCTAGCTCCATGTCTCTCGCCCACTAAATCCGTAATCTCTATCATGCCATCAAATGCCCTTGTGACCTCTGGACCAGTTTCTCTGTACCTCTCCGACACCTTTTTCTGATGTGACGGAATGTCTCCCCAACTGACTGTCTTGATCTCATTCATGTAGGCATCAATATCAGACGCTGAGCCCTCCAAACACAGCAATCCTGGCTTTCCAGCGAGAACAAAGCCAGTCAGAGAGTAAGAAGGTGCCCAATCGACCATATGTTGCCGCTTTTCCCTTGTGCTGAGAGAAGGAAAGTAAAACCATACACGCACCAAAGGTCCAGTCGAGGCTTTTGCTTCTGCAGCTGTATTTATTGTTGTGGCGGGTATGATTGAAGGACCCTCATCCCGCAAAAAGTCCAAAGCACTGAAAATATCTTCTGGAAGACTAGAAGATAGAGATGCTAGACTTGCTTTGTCCAGCCATGTTGGTTGACGCAGTGAAAACGTTATCGATGGCGGTTCTGAGGGATCTGGCTCGATGCTGCGCAATGGCGCTTTTACATTGACTTGGATGGAATATGTGGGATCCAAGGATACGTGTAATGCTAGATTGATCTCTGAAGGTGTCGATGTTATGCCATCACTTCCATTGTCGCGGATATTTGTGATGAAGTCTAGATCTGAGGTGGATATGTCGTATTCATTTTCGTCTGGAAACATGGCTAGAAGTAGATCCAAGGTTGAGATTTGAGATTCCAGAAGATCCGGAGATAGTGGGTAGGAAGAAGTCATTGTGGTTGATTCCTTGCAACTGGATTTCCACTTCTTATATAAAGTTGTGAGAATGCAGCCACGGATGCTTTGATTTTGGTAGGACTATCTGATCAGAACAAGTCAGCAAAGTTATCGATAGATCTGTAGGTTTTCGAGATGACTTAAATACTTTGTCTTGCGATAGTATTCTTCAATGTCGTTTAGCGTCCAGCGACAATCAATGCCAGGTACACAAAATGCTGTTTTGAAAAGCCCAAGTGCTATCCTTCTAGTTCTAGTTCCAAGGATTGTCAAACAGCCTAGCTGGAGGTTTGCAAGACCATCGAGAATTGAAAAGCATCTATTCCGAGTTTACAAATTCCCATCGCGCATTGGAGATGATCTCCATCCAACGACATCGGAGTCGTAAGGATTTATGCATTTATACGTGGAAGCATAACTCGGCGTGTGCATTGTGGAGATCGAAGTCTGCCGATGCCTCAACTCGCTTCTAACGATTGCATCTACGATCACCTCTTGAACCGATGGACAGCAGCATTTCGTAGGCGCTAAGCCAATAGGTCTCTGTCCAAGCAGTACAGGTTCTCCTTCTAGGCATGAAACGCGAGAAACCTGTAGGAAGAGTCGTGGCAGGGCGCACGCAAGCCCGATGTCGCAAGAAGCGGTAAATCTAATCAGATTGATCAGACCATTCTTTGTGATATAAGATGATCTGATAACTTTCTTAAGATCACCTAGTCCTTCCTAATTTATTATCACGCTTTCAGATCCCGTTGTCTTGTCTGTATCCCACTGTCCTACCACTCAATTGTTTATTCAATCATCAAGAATTTTCGTGGTTGTGCTAGAAACACGAAAACCATGGCATCCACATCGTTTACCTCCACACCAAGCCCTCTACTCTCCCTCCCAGCAGAGCTTCGTCTTCAAATTTACAGATACGTTCTTGACAACTCGTCTTCTCGAGATACAACACATCTACTCTCTCAATACTGTGGCCACAATACTTGGATCTCTCCACCCATCTCACACACCTGCTCTCTGATCCGCAACGAAACCCTGCCTCTCTACTTTAGCACCCAAGACTTTATCTACGACTTGAGATCCCCATTGGACGATGGAGTCAAGTGCCTAATCAAAGCACTGCAATGGCTACGAGAAAATGGATGTATAATCAAAAGTCTAAGATTCAAGCATGTCAGTAGAGGCATTCTTTCAATCCAAGAATTGAGGAAATGGGTAGAGTGTTTTGTCGAATACTCTGACGTATTACCAAAACCCCAGCATATCGAGTTTTGTGAGCAAGGGTTGAGGTATAGGCAGTTTGCTGCTCAAGCTGCTTTTGTGTTGAAAGCGTTGGTGGGCTTTTCTGGTTCTGTCAATAAACGCATCATTGGCAGCGGAGAGGAGAGAGAATTGGACGAGTGGATAGAAAAGTTTCTGGAGAAGACGGAAGAAGGGAGGGCTGTTCTCAGAGGCGTCAAGGTTGCAGAGGAGTTTGTTAGAGGCTTTGGGGCTGCTGCTGGCGGCGAGGTGCAAGGGTTCAATGTTTTGAGGTGGGCGTTGATGAGTGGAGGCATGATTGAGGGATTGAAACATGTTGGGTATACATGAGAGTAAAACATGAATGCCTGTCATGAAGTATTTGTTGATTGGATTATTTAACCATAAAAATGCACAATACTATAAGAAACAGGATAGTGCCCACTGAGAAGTCACAACGTGTCGCCTCTCTATGGACATACCTCTGCTTTCTGAGACAACTATGCCTTTCTATGGTGTTCATTCTGCTCTTCACTACAGTCGGAGTATGACGGAAGTTGTTGATTTTAGCACACGGGCGGGGTGCATACCTCATAGAGATACAAAGAGAATGTGGGAACCAATCGTGGAGACATGCAGTCGCTGCCTCTCAACCGCGATCGCAACCAAATCCCTTTTTTGCAAGAGCCGTCTGGAAACTTTGTTCCCGTATCGGTTTTACCATTCTTCTCAAGCAGATACCAGCGAGCTTATCTCTTAGTGCCTTTGTCCCTCTCAAGGCGCTCCCTAGCATGGGAAGTGCAACGCTTGTTAACACTCTCCTTGACCTCAGTTGAAGCCTTATCCCAATCAGGACAGAGGTGTGTAGGATCCCATTCAACTGCGGTGCTCGCCTTAAGAGCATGGGAACAGATGTCGCAGTGTTTGTGAACACACCCACAGAGCATGTAGGTGGTAACTCTTGCACGGCACATGGTGGGCGTTCTTGCAAACGGTTGTCTTTGGAGATAAATGCAGAGGACTAGAAATGAGATTAGCAAAGAGGGTCATCATGTTGGCATATATGATTGAGCATCTACCTCTGTACTTGAAGTATAGGTACTTGTATCAATGGACAAGAATTGGGATACTGGAATGGTCTTTGAGATGCAATCGTCCAAACTGGATATTAACTTGATGAAAGATGATGTTGTGTACAAGGAGCAAGAGTATTTGGATGTTGGGATGAAGTATAGACAACTTTCCATCGTGCCTTCACGTTCTGCATTGGCTGTGTACGCGTGGCACCGCACGTGGTATTGTTATACCATACGTTGTGAAAGGTACGACTAGTATGACTTCCTGACTTGTTGAAAACGCATGAAAATACAGTTGACCGACCAAGCATGCGACAGCACGTGTTTGAGAGAGTCTCGGTCTTGGATCTGCGTATGTCATCAATGACAATAAATATTGGAAGGAATCGGAAAGGAGTAGAGTTTTCTTGAGCGCAGAGGATAGAGTTGAGAACGAATGATGAGGAGTTACAACTAGTGCTTCTCTAAGCAGATATGCTACTCACGTGCTCAATCCGGGTATTATTTAGCAGGCCTAATACGCTCCCACATCTCGTATATGGTCTGAAAGACACTTGTAGCAAGTTTAAGCGTTTCCTCGTCAACATTGCTTCCACCGAAGCGACGTTGGAATCTGTCAGGATGCCAATTGACACTCTCGTCCTTGAGCGTCTTGACTCGAATATCCTCAGAGTCCAGTGGAGCATTCGAGAAGAAGTCTTCAACATTCTGCTTAGCAACATCCTTGGCGGCAAGACTTTGAACAGGCCAAGGGATTGCTCTGAGTAGCTCTTCGCCTTGGAGTTGTGCAGAGTTGGCTTTGAGATCCTGCCATCTTTGTTGGTAAGACAGCCATGCTTGTTGCCATCTCTTGACTTCTTTACGTTTGGTACCTCGAGCAAGAGCAGCGTCGACATCGGACATGAAGCTCTTGTCGCGTGGCGCATCTCGAGGATCTGGCTTGGAACGACGTGTACGAGTTGACCTCTTCTCGTAGCCCTTCTCTTCATTGCCGACCCATTCGAAATCTTCCTCGTATTCCTCATCCTCGCTATCATGTCCTCTCTTCCTGGTTCTTGTATTTTGAGCCTCCTCTTCACGCTCAGCACGCGCTTGGCGCTCCCTGAGCAGCTCGGGGTTCTTCTTCTCCCACATCTTTGCTTTGACATATTCGACGTATTGGTCGTCAGTCATTTGCTCGAGATGTCCTTGATCATCTTTGACAGAAGGTCGAGGATATGAGTGGATGGACTCTCCATAGACACCCTCCCAATATGCTGCACCTTCGTCATCTGCCATGGCATCGAACAGCGATTCTCGGAAGGCAAGATCTGGGTCTACAGACTGGGCGGCATTGGGCTCAGGTTGGGGCGAGGCTGAGATGGACGGATCCAGGTAATCGGAAGTGCGCGGTCGTGAGAAGGGATGGGCGGTATAACTTTGAACGTCGGCCTTGTCATGCTCATCGACGTGTCTCGAAGTGTGTCGGTGCCTGTGTCTGTGTGATGAATGCTTGCTCTTGCGCCTCTCACTACCACCACTCTTGCCATCTTTGAAACGGAAGCGCAAAGATGGCGGCGATCTGGATCGGCGCCTCTCACTGCCACAATGTCTGTTGCTATCTCTTTCTTCGCGCATGCGTGTTGAACGGTGGCGCGTCATACGGTCATATTCGTCCAGAATGCGCTCGTGCTCGCGCTGCGTTTGTTCGTGTGACTGGCGTGCATAATCATGGTCGCGTATTTGCTCTTTGATCTGATTGATGCTATCTTGGATGCTGGGCATCTCGACTCTTGTGCTGACGATGGTCAGGATTCCAGAAAGATCAGAGATGCGGTGCCAAGTCAAGAAGGGCAGACAACGCCTCACCAAGCTAAAGTTAGCAAGGTCAACCTCTCAGAACCAGTCAATGTCTGATTAGAACACATCACCAAATTGTAGGACATGCTGAGTTTCATAATAGTTTCGACTTGAGGCTTTCACTATGGCATCACAAAAGGGACACAGCAAAGAGGGCAAGTAAAGTTTGAAGAATTATTGTTCATTCAGAAAAGGTTCGTTATACTACATTATAAGTAATCGTTCGTTACTGATCGTCATCTTGAGGTGAGAGGTCATGGCGAGTTATTTATTTCATGAAGCCCTTCTTGCCGTCACCGTCAGAGTCCTTCAGAGGGTTCAGCTTGTCCAAGAGGGAAGCCTTCTTGTGCTCGGTGGTGCCAGTGGTGTCGTGACCGGTGGCGCGCTCGCCCTCGCGGACGTCGTCTCTGAGGCGCTCACCAGTGGTCTCGTTCGAGCCGTAGCCAGTACCAGTGGTGGACGAACCGGTCAAGCCTGAGCCGGTGGAGCCGTGGTGGCCAGTCGAGGTGCCGGTGAGACCACGCTCGCCCTCGCGAACATCCTCTCTGAGACGCTCGCCAGTGGAGCCGGTCTGACCGCCGTAACCAGAGGGCTCAGAGCCGAGGCCAGTGCCGCCAGTGAGGCTGGTGCCGGCAGTCTGACCATAGCCAGTACCGGTGGTCGATGAGCCAGTGAGACCAGTGCCGGTGTGCGAGCCAGTGAGGCCGGTACCAGTGTGCGAGCCAGTAACGCCACGCTCACCCTCGCGGAGGTCCTCTCTGAGACGCTCGCCAGTCGAGCCAGTCTGGCCGTAACCAGCACCAGTGGTCGATGAGCCAGTCAGACCAGTGCCGGTCTGGGAGCTGTAACCGGTACCGGTAGTGGATGAGCCGGTGAGGCCAGTACCAGTGGATGAACCGGTGAGGCCGCCAGAATAGCCAGGAATGCCAGTGTCTCTACCGCTGGCAGGGTCGAGGAGCTCGCCAGTGCGGGTGTTGTGGTTGTGGCTGAAGTCGTGACCATGGTGGGCAGTGCCGTGGTGAAGCTGGTGACGCTCCTGGGGGTCGGAGCCGCTGAAGCCGGTGGACTGAACGTTGCCAGCATCGTAAGGAGCACCGCCAACACCGGCACCTCTGACGCCAGAGATGGGCTCAGTGCCAGACTGAGAGAGACCGCCGGTCAGACCCGAGCCAGTCGAGCCGTGGTGGTGACCGTGGTGGCCGTGATGGTGAGAGTGGGTGTTAGAGCCAGTCAAGCCTGAGCCCTGGTTACCGCTGATGTCGCCGTAGTTGGAGCGGCTGTCGGTCTGCTGCTGGTGACCGGCACGGGTAAGGTGGTCATCAACACCGTCCTGGCCAGTGCGGCCGCCGGGGATGCTGGAGGCCTGCTGACGCTTTGTGCGGTCCATGGTCTCAGTGCTGCCACCCTCGAGGGCATGCTCAGCAGTGTTGTCTGATCTGGGGTCTCTGTTGTCGCTGTTCTGAGCGGCGGTGGCATTGCTGTCAATGCCCTTGGCCTCAGCAGAGCCGACCTTGACTTCGTGGCCACCAGCTCCGGGCTCGTTGCCATGGGGATGGGCCTCACGGCGAGGGTCATGCTCGCCGAGATCACCGGGAAGATGGGCTGGAGAAGTGTTAGCCACAGATGAATTGAGGTAAGGTGATTGAAAGCTCAAGCTTGACTTACCAGGGACGTTCGACATGATGTGTGTGTTTATTTGTGTAAAGGTTGAAGAAGGGTATAGGTAGAAAAGGTTGTTTGGGTATCAAAGATGAGAGTTGTTGTTTTCAGAAGATGGTATGGTATGAGAAAGTGTTTGACGGAGGGAATCGTGCGAGGTATTTAAATGCTTGTGATGGGAGCTCCCAGCTGTCGTTCGATGGCTACCAAGTATGATGTATCCTACCCCACCATGGCACGTCATTTGGGAAGGAGCTTCCAAACGCCCGCCCCGCGTCTTTACCACCAAGATCATCATTGTTGTCCTTCTTTGCCATTCCATAAGCGTTTCCTTGTTTCTATTCTCGTGATAATCCTTTTCTACAGCCAACTTGTCATCATAGCACGCGTAAACTCAAAGCCAGAAAACCTGCATATCTTGACATCAGGGTTCGAATACAGGAATAGATGGACAGAGCTCGTCAGAGCAAGCTCCGCGTGGGAGAGTCTGGACTTTTTGGCTTTCCAGGTTTCTCATCCTTCCGTGCCCTTTTTCTTGCCTTGCTTGCGCATAATCGACGTCAATCTTTTCTAGCTAGCTCCATTTCTTGCTGCCACGCAAGCCTCATTTCGTCTTGTCAAGCCACTTTGTCGTGCTGTGGTTCTGCAGACGTCAAGCCACTTGGTCTCGCTGAAAGTTGCACCTGTAATCCCTCCACCAACCTAACGGCCGTCAACCTTGGATAATCACGGAACTCACATGACCTTGTACGGATCATGCTTATTTGACACCATGGCCAAGACTATCTTCAATCTTGGCTAGTCTTGTTCTCGCGTATGATGAGGTAGGGGCAGCTTTTGACGAAGCTGCTCATGTCGCACTTGTTCTTGTAACAGCATAAGCAACATGCAGCAGTCGTTAAGAACAGCCAACGTTCTTGACCAGTTGTGCATAGGCATAATTTTGGGCGTAAGATACATTAGAAAATAAACAACAAAGGAGATACCAAGACCATCTCGTGAAATCATCGGCCAGCCAGACGTTCCATCGCTTGACCTTGGACCAGTCCAACCAAGCAAGCGTGTATCATTGGTGTGTCATTGCTTTCGTAGCTGATCTGCACTTCGACAGTGCGAATGACACTCGACATGTCCTGTTGTGCTACGAAGCCATCCTCACTTGCTGGCGTACCGAGAGCGACCACTCCTACGCCAGCTCCTGTCTTTCTTTCTTCATCATCTGCTCCTGAGGTATGTACGCTGCGTAGCGATATTGTGTCATCCCAAGGCTCTTTCTCCTTGCGAGTAATTGAGAAGAGTTTGTTGGCTTTCTCGCGGGCCTCCTGGGCAAGGGGTCGCAACAGAGGTAGCGATGTGACGGTGAGCACGACGTTAAGTTCAACCGAGACCCATGTAACGAAGGGTGTAAGCTCATCTGGACCACTGGTCAGAATTGATTCAATGTGGTCGGTAGAAACTGTGCTTGCGACTTACAGGTATAATCGCCAATATCGCTGAGTTTGTGAGCGGCAACTGTTCGTACGATGGCCGCAATCATGGCTCTGCATTCAGATGAGATTAGTTGGATGGTCTCTGTGAAGTTCCGTGAATGTCTCACATGATACTCAAACAGAGTAAAGAAGCGACTCCAATCTTGTTGCTTGTTGCCAACTTGGTATGCATGATCAAAAGAGCAGGCTGAACAGTCAGGAAGAAGTCGGTCAGAGTATTGAAGGCTGGTTTTTCGTCAGTATGTCCCAATAACAAAAGCTCTCTTTCGATACTACTGACCACCAGCAAAGTAAGCATAGTTTGTCTGGACGTCTACGGCCAAACAGTACGTGAAGTAATCGCCAAGATGTAGCCGAAACATGTCTTCAAGATGATTCCCACAGGTCGATAGAAGAAGGACGGATGCCAGCACGTTGACAATGATCTGTAGAACTATAAATGCCCAGATAGGCCATTTCTTGGTTCGGGGATCGGTATTGGCGACACAAAGGAGGAATGCACAAAAGCTGAGGCGGCCAAACATAGGACAAAGGTAACTCCAGACCAGAGAGATGAACCCATACTTGAGAGCCAGGTATCTCTTAGCGGGCTCGAGATAGAAAACATGACGACCTAGACCATTGCAGAACGAAATCTGTAAGAAGATAGCATGAATCCAGGCGAGCAACTAGAACTTTGGGTTATTATGACAGACCAAGATCAAGACGATGAGCTTGACTTACCAAGGCAAAAGCCATGAGTCCATCATCAAGATAGAGTCGACGGGTTGTCCGGAACTTGATTGTCAGTCTGGTGGTGACCACGATTGTGGACATCCCAAGCAAGACCCAGACTACCCTGACCACCGGAGCGGACAGATCAATGTCTGCCGTATCATCTCTTGCCAGAGAGAAGATATGATGAAGCAAAACATCTTGTTGTGTCTGATTCAACTTCAGAATCAAAGACTTGAAGGCTCCCACACCTTCGTACATTATGACACACGCCTTCGACAGGAATCAAGAGGAAGCTCCTTACCTTATGTCAACTAGAAAGAAGAGACAAGACCCAGTTCATGCACGAACACATCAACACCCATATCCCCACGTGCCTCTGTGGAGCGCACTAACCAATGGATCGACGACGAGAAGCGAAAGGAAGGTTCATGCTCAAGGCAATCGTAGGCCCGTGGCGCCTCTTCCTGTGTTCCAACAGGAGCTTGGTTCCGAGCGGCAAGTTGTTCCAGTATCGAGATGACTCGCGGCAGAGCACTATGAATCGTGGGGCACCATATCTGGTAGCGTTGAGGATACATTACGGTCTAGCGGTAACGAGATCCAAGAGATTGTGGCTTCGAACAGTCGTGGGGCATGGCTAGACGCAGTCTTTTTTCGGGCATTCAGTAAAACAAGCTCTCACTTACAGCGTTGGAAGTATCAGAGTCTTATAGTTGGTTTTTGGTGAAACTGTCTCCTCCTGGCTAGAAAGAGTTTTTCGTAGGTAATGATGAGCACGGCTGGTATCATTATTTGTATGTTGGACCCTGGTTTTAGTGTATCTGTCTGCTTGTATGTCTGTGCTAGACGCGAACAGCAGAGCACTTTCAAGATGTGTTTGCAACTGGATGGTCAATAAATTATCATGTCACCCTTGTGCTCTGGTAGCGACTATGCCCTCGTCTTGATGATACTTGGTAAAGTAGCAGATGCAGGAAGTAACCGAAACGAAGCGGCATCTGGGCCGCCTGAAGATCATTTGCGGAGGTCCCCGTCTCGAAGCCTGTTGACGGAAAATCTTCAACTGACATGTCGGTCACGACTCGCCTCAAGGTACGACAGAGCGATAGGAACGTTCTTTCATCGCGCCATCATGATCGAGCAGGCTATCGGTCATTTGGAATTTCCTGTTCGAGGTGTCTAGAGGCGGAAGTGGATATCATCCCCAACTGATGTGACGGCCACAAAACCATATTCGCAAGGCATGTCTCAGCCTCATACATACTACAGCTTTCTCGCACGTCCGTTCTCGTCCGTCCGGCCGCCGGCAGTACGACTCAGCATCAACGACAAGCAGCAAGATACGATTCGTGTTGATGGAAATTCTTGCAGCCGTCATGACTCTTGTGCTCTTTCGAGAACCTGTTTCATTGACGATTCGGACGAGCATTCCGCGGATCACAACGACAACAAGACGTGCTCGCCGCGCGGATCTTTGAAACAGCATATACATGGTAGGGTTCTGAGGTACTCGTTGAGTAATGCATGGCTTGAAGACCTGTCTCGCGAGTTTTTTTACAACTGCGACTCACTACAATCGTTGAATATGCAGACGCATGAGTTTGCGGTCGTTTTAGCAGATATTGAAAACCCCTGTACCATCCACTCGGCATTCTTTGATCTGCCGGACCCAATTCAGATTGATTGAGAACCAGATCGACCCATGCTATGTATGCTTCGACACATCAAGGCCGGTTAGCTAATAATCTAACATGACAGGGCACAATTTATGTCCGATCGAGCCCTACTCGGCACACACAATAGATGACGCAGAACATCTTGTCACGCGGGCAAAATATATTAAGATTGCTCGATATTATTCTAGCTTGAATTGACTTCATATATAAAAGGCCAATTACCACCCATGGCTATGGCCTGATGCCTGTCCAGCGGCTGAGAACATGTAGCCGCATGCGCCGTTGCTTAGGGCATAGGTTCCAGGAAGCTGCTTGATTGCGGCAGGAGTGTACTGCAAAGAGTTTGCAGACTGGGCAGGGCAAGTGTTGGCATAGTAGATGAGGCAACGACCACCGATGGGAAGCAAGGCCTGGAAGGCAGATCCAACGCAATTGCTCGACTGCTGGCATTGCTCGCAACATTGCTGAGCTGAGCTTGCAACAGTGGTCTTAAATTGTGCTTTGCCAGAGACAGAAGCAACGGAGTTGAGAATGTTGTTTGTTTGACATGCTGCATAGGCCTTGATGGTAGATGTGACCTCAGCAGTGACAACCTTGCTCGAGTAAGCGTTGTAGCCCTTGGTCACAGTGGTGTAAGAGGTGGTGTAGACAGTCTGTCCATGGCCGAACTTAGGCTGGACCATGACGGTGGCTGTCGCACTGACAGTAGCGGTTACTGTAGCCTGAGCAAGTGTGCTGGTCTGTGTAGTTCCAGTGACAGTGGTGTCGACAGTCTTCTGGATAAGGACACTCTTCAAGCAGTGAACAGCATGGGCAAACTGCTTGAGGTTCTTAACGTTTCTTGCCTCCAGATCAGCAGAGCCATCGCCTGAAGCACCGGCACCAAAGCCAGAAGCAGAACCAGTCATGTTGAAACCGGCGGAAGCAGTACCGGAAGCAGCAGCAGGTGCAGAGCTCGACTTTGAAGAGACAGCACTAGACTTTGATGAACTAGTCGACGAACTGCTGAGCGATTGTCCATTGGGATAGGCGGAATTTGTCGTGTCAGAGATGGGCAAAAACCCAGCGGGAGTTGGTACTGTAGTGTACACGCTAGAAACTTGGGTCTGCGTGTAGGTGTTCACGATAGTCGAGGTCGGAACGAATTCAGTGTGTGTCAACTGAATAGTGACGGTAGACACAGCAGTGTCTGTCTCTTGGAAAGTGTGAGTCCAGGTCTTCGTAAAGGGGATAGGAGTAAAAAGATGTTGAGGATGGAACGTGTGCTTGATGAGAACATCGGGCTGTTGAACAGTAGTTGTAGACACCGATGTCGACACTGTCTTGACTGATGCAGTGCCACTCTCGGTCACACATGATTCGAAAGCACTCCAGTTGACAGCACCAAGTGCAAAAGAGAAGAGTGGAAAGGTAGCAAAAGCAGCGGACCGCATCGTGAAGAATAAGACCTTAGAAAGGGAAGGATTGGAGACAATGATGAGTAGAGTAGGAGAGGACAGGAACTCCTCTTTATATCTACAGGCAGTTGAATACCATGCAAATAGCTAGCTCTTTGCCATAAAATAGTGATTGATGGGTAAGGCCATCGGCAGATGGCGTTGATCCCAATGCGTACTTACTATCGAGTTCGAGACAGGGTTGTTTTACTTGTCTCCGCGAGAACCTGGAGAATGACATTCTAGAGTTTTTGAAAAAGTAGTCGATAGAAAGACGTTGTAACTGCCGATGGGCTACGTGCCGAAATGATACATCACGGTAAGACCATTGCAAGAAGACCTGGTCTTGCTAGACTAGCGTAGGGAGAATTCACGGCGATGCAAGGCTCCAGGACCGTGCAATGTTGAAAAATCCTTTGTGTGGTAGTGTTGTATAGTGGAAGTCGTCCTGTCCAGAATTCAAGCGCAATGTTTTGGTGGCGGTTGAAAACAAGCATCGCCGTTAACAGCCGCAAAAGCTTAGAATCAATAACCACGTTCGCCCAACATTTGACCATGACAGAAGATATGTCAGCATAATAGCGTTCAAGCGACTTGTTAAAGAGAGCTTTCCGGACGAAGGGTAAGAGAAGATGCACAAAGGAAAATTTGAAATGATCATTTAGTATGTCCAGTTCTGCAGGTGGACCGGACCCTTTCCTTTGCTCGTCAGTGAAAAAGAAAATGGGTATCATGTGTAATCATCAAGCAACCGCCTGCCCCTGAAGAGACCTGAACGCCAACCCCCAAACCCGACCATATGCAATGTACTGCTCAAGCAACAGCACTCGTCTTGCGGGAATGTGTTCCTGTCATTGTTCGCTGTACGCCGCTCATTCTTCTGTCACTGTTATCCGGGGTTGCATTCATGGCATCCAAGCCGTTCATGAGATTGTTGGTTTCTTCTTCAGGTGGAGGGCCAGTACGGAAAAGACCTGCCCCCTTTCCGCCGAGCGCACTGCTCATCATTTCCTTGATGCGTACGTATTGGTATTTGCGTTTGAGTGGGACGGGCTGTGACTGCCAGAGAGGGCGTGGCTGGGAACGAGCGATGGCGGCAAGAACCAAATCCTTCTCTTCGTCCGAATCGATAGGACCAGCGTGAGCAAATTCGTCGTCTTGGAATGGCTGTTGGGCTTCGAGGGCTTGCTCTGGAGTGAAAGTTAGCAACTGGTTATGACAAGTGGCAGATCGAGACATACTTTGTAGCTTTGCCTGGTTCTTGCGCTGGTACTCGGCCAGCAGCTTGTCGTAAGGGGCACTTCTGCCGGGCACAGCGCGCTTTGCACCCATACTGTGGCTTTTGCACGTCAAGCTACGAGCGCACTGAGCGCCATTGGCAAGAGGGACACCACACTGCTTTTCGACATCGACAGGAGCCTTTGGTCGAGGAGCCTTGGCCTTTGGCTCGTCCTTCTTTTTCTTCTTCTTTGCGCCTTCAGTCGAGTCCTCGGCCTTGCGCTTCTTGCCCGAGGTGCCGTCGTTCTTGCCGGCCGTCTTGGAACCCATTGTGATGTCGTCCTCTTCAGAGTCACTGTCGGCGTTCTCTCGTTCAGCTCTGCGCGCGGCGGCGTCGCGTGCGTCCTTGGCTTCCTTCTTTTTCCGTTGTTTCTCCTGTTTCTTCTGTATGCACTCTTCAATGTGCGCCTTGGCCTTATGTCTGAGCACGGGTCGTTTACAGTGGTTACACCTAACGATATCCGCTTCATCTTGCATAGGATGACCTGTTACGAAGGCCCGAGCGACATCCATGGGCACGCGATTGACTACTCCGCTCGTGTCTTTGTCCATACCTGATGCAAGGCAGCGTCAGCTTCAACTTCTTGAGGACGGTCCTGGAAGTGACTTGCCTCCAACGATGTCCGAGTCCCAGTTGCCCGGTTTCGACGCCTTGGGCAGCCTCTTGACAACTTCATCTTTCAGTCTGATTGACTGCCTTTTTGCATCGGAGCCTAGAGCCTCGTCTACACGAGCGCGCGACGCAAAGTTGAACTTTGGCTTGCCGGCGGCCGGCGCTTTGGGAGTGAGTTAGCTGTCGGGCGCATCGAGCTATGTGTGGCATGAGCGCTCACCCTTGCGACCCGTGCCATTTGGCGCCATACTGCTAATCACAGAAACCCCGAAGCTCTTTCAAACCATCGGGCGCTGTCGTATACCAACTGCTTGATTGTCCACGCTTCAGCAATGACCTATTACGCCAAGGTACGTCGTCAAGGGAGTCTCCGCCTCCACGTTCGGGGATGGCGCCTTCGGTTGAAGCCTTGCCGACATCCTGCCGATCTTGAAACAGCTTGGTCGCTACTGCTGTCACCCTGTCAATACATCCTACGAGACATATGATGCCTCTACATGTCTTTGGCAGATCATGTATATGGTGATACGAATCAGCTATGAGATGCTACATTCTGGCAGTAGCACCTCTCCGCGTCTTCGCTTCTTCTCGGGGTCGTTGTCGCTGATTGTCTACAGATATCGATTTCAGCACATCTATACATAAAATCCATACATGACGCGATACTTGATTGGGCAATTTTCAGCACACACATTCACATAAGAGCCGAATTTTTGAGCGCTCTTTTCCAGATCGACATTGATTCTCGCAGTTTATACCTCTCTTTTCTCTTGTCCCAAATCTTCGCTCGGCCAATTTCCACCTTGCGCTTGAAATGTCGGTGCTTTAAAGTGTGTATGCGAACTTGCCAGCAAAGCACTGACAGCAGGTCCAAGATCTACTTTCAGTACATCAAGAACAAGAATCCTTAGCGCACACATAACCACATAGAAGGCGATGCACTTGATCAGGGTTGCCACCGCGTGTACCAGATTTGGCATCTCGGCTATGATCTGAGCATCATCTGTGAATGCCTGAAAGATGTGTAAGTGCTTTATCGCATTGCTGGAGTAGATCGACTTACCATTGTTGCGACGATCGAGAGAAATATACGTTTCAATGAGTAGGATGTGAAGAGGAGCAGCGACGCAAAGATATCTCAAAAAAGTGGGATTTAGTCTCCGCTTCCTTCGACCGACGATCATCTCAATTGCTCGCTGATATGCAAGTCAAAGTGCTCAAGACTCCTTATTCTTCTCCTCCGACTCTTGAGACAGCGCAGTGATTCCATATGCGTGAGAGCTTGAGGATACCGCGTGATTGTTCGTGGTTCTTTGTGACCCGCTGCCGAGAGGATTGGGATTTAATATCTTGACGAGGGCGGTGAATACTGTCTTGATCGTGTATGTGAAGAGACATATGGAAATACACCTGACCAAGCCTGCTAATGAATGCAACAGATCGGCCATGCCTTTCTGCACCCGGAGGTCGTCGGCGCATATACCCTAGTCAGTCAGTAATTGCGTACTCTCCAGCGGTTTGGATGTTCCCCCACCATGACAGTATAGATGCTCAAAAACAGTTGAAGTGAAATTTGCTATTAGAATGGACTTGTAGTAGACTGGAAGAGCGAGAATACAGGAAACAAGAAGATTCGGGATGTGATAAGCCATAAGTCATCGAACCAAGCACAGCCTTCGTTTAGGTTACCAAGCCTTCTTGCCCTGGCCAGCAGCCTCGACTCCACGGGCAATGTTGTTGGTTCCATCTTCGATACCATTTCCGAGAGAAGCCAACGCATCGCCAAGTGGCTTGCCAGTGTTGCCTGTAACCCCTGTCACAGTGTTGCCGACTGACGAACAGTATCAGCACAAGCTCAAATTAACCATGTGTTGATGACTTACTGCCCCGAGCAGCAGCTCCAGTGACACCACCCACAGTGCCCAAGAGGCCACCGACACCGTTGCCGACTGTAGACGTGACTGCAGTCACACCTCCAGCAACTCCAGAATTCTTGTTCTCTCCGATGGGCATTGTGATGATCAAGCTACCAGGTTGTAAGAATACGGTATTGGGAGGCACATTTTTGAGACCTACTGCAAAGGCAGTCGCAATAGATTTGGGAAGGGTTACAGGAGAATGATTGTCGCCTGCTACAGATATATATACCTATGGCCATCAATATGGGTGGTTGGTGAGCTACTTGCCATGACGTCGATGGGCAGGTGGCTCATCCTGCATGTGATGCTTCCGGTTGGTTAAGGATGAATGTAAACATGTTACACCCAGCATAGTACTTGAGCATATACAATCCTATACGCCGTGTTATCTTTAGCTAAAGATGTTCAAGTCAATTGGTATAGCCGTTGCACACAAAAGAGTTCAGTGGGTCCAAAACAGTGACGTATGCAAATCCATGGAGATATCGGCGAATAACTCAGGATGACTCTTTACCTTCTAATATACAACAATCATGGCAACGATAGCGACGACAACGTTTAGGAGGCTTGCAAGGCCTTCGGTGCTATCGAATTGGTGCAGACCAACATGCACAGCACAGTGGTCGCGATCTCTCATCACCTCTAAACCCGGCGCGAAACACCCTGACTTTGCCTTTGCATTTGAGTATGTCGCATAGCCCGTTGTATCTCTTCGCCTGGTGCTGATATGTAATGAAGCATTGATGGAGTGCTTCTCCGTTCGTCGGACCCTCTACCTCGAGCCCACAAAGCCCTGTCGCTGCTACAAACCGAGCGCATCCCCTTCATCCTCCTTACCAATGGCGGCGGCAAGCACGAGTCGGAGAGAGTGGACGAGCTTCGCCAGAAGCTAGATATCGATCTGGACACTTCGATGTTCGTGCAGAGCCATACCCCTTTCGCCGACATGAAAGAGCTCCACGATAAGACGGTGCTGGTTGTAGGAGGCGATTATGACAAATGCCAGCTCGTTGCCCAGAAGTATGGATTCAAGGCCGTCGTGACTCCTGGAGATATCGTAACCGCATATCCTGAAATTTGGCCCTTCACCAAGATCTTTGCAGAATACTACAAGAAGTTCGCAAAACCACTACCCGCTCCCATTGACGCCGAGAATCCGGACAAGTCTCTCAAGATTGATGCTGTTTTTGTATACAATGACCCTCGCGACTGGGGCTTGGATACCACCATCATAACAGATCTACTGCTGTCAAGAGAGGGAATCATGGGCACACTGTCGAGCAAGAACGGAGACAAATCACTTCCGAACAATGGTTACCAACAAGATGGTCAGCCTAAGCTCTACTTCTCCAACCCAGACTTGTGGTGGGCTGCGAAATATCACCTACCGCGACTGGGCCAGGGTGGTTTCAGAGAAGGCTTAGAAGGCGTATGGGCAGCCATCACTGGAGGCCAGAACGCTGGCGTGCAACTGCAAAAGAAGGTTATTGGCAAGCCTTACCACGAGACATACGAGTTTGCCGAGAAGAGATTGAGGGCACACAGAAACGACCTCTACACTGGCGAGTCAATAGAGCCTTTGCGCAAGGTCTACATGGTCGGCGACAACCCCGGTAAGTCTGCCGTTTGAAATCTGGCCGAGTGTGAATGCTAATGATGAATGCAGAATCCGATATCGCTGGCGGGAACTCTTACAAGAGCGCTTTTGGTAGCAAGTGGTCAACGATCCTGCTCCGCACCGGCGTGTATGCTGGAGGCGAACCAGCCCACAAGCCCACTGTCATTGTCGACGACGTGTACGACGCCGTACAATGGGCCATAGAGGATGCTCAGAATTAGAAATAGACGTGGTAGACTGCTAAGCCTTCGACGTTTCCCATAATAGATGTTATATAACAATAATCGACTAGAGTATAGAATAGCTCACTCGCAAGATAGAAAGACGCTCCAACCATTCACATCCCTTGGTATCTTTGCTCATCGCCGTCATCAATCAAACATATTATATCCTCCCTCCGTATCGATCTAGTCGTGTCATACCCTCGAAAAAGCTCACTGGGGAGGAGTTACCCTCAATCGTGACGTAGAAACCTTGAGTTGCGGTGACGGGACCTGAGAAGGTGGTGCGGTATCCACATCACTCTGCGGCGGCAACGTACCGCTACTCGGAGGAGCCCAGCCCTTGTCCAGCACCTTGCCCGTATACGAAGGTCTCCTGCTCGCACCTGGTCTCGTCGATAAAGCACCCCTGAACTCAACGTAAGGGTAGTCGTCCTCGCCCAACATCACAGGTCCTTGCCAACACTGAGGTGGAGCATGCGAGCGCGATCTTTGCATCCCTAGTACTGCGGCAGGCATATCTCTGGCACCTGTTCCAATCTTCGTAGCCATCACAGGCGGGTTGCTAGAGGTTCGAGGTGCTGCAGGAGGGATATGCGTATCTGGCAATCTGACCAACGGATCAAATCTCCCATTCAAGAAAGCAGAATACTCATTCGCGTTCGCCGGCAACCTGTTCATCTCGCTTGTCCAATCATCCGGCACCTTGAGCATTTGCGTTCCTGAAGCTGTGCGCGAGTACATGGGTCTCCCTGTCTTGACTCTATGGCTATCGTCGCCATTGGCTACTGAAACAAGAGTCGGGTATGCAGACGACGTGGCGAGAAGGGCTTCATTGGCTTTTATGAGTGCTGTAGCTTCATCATTGCGGATACAGGACGGACAGCGTAGAGATGTGTGCAGCGAGATGGGAGAGCGGTATGCCCAGGCGAATGCGTAGCCTTCGCAGGGTTTGTTGTGAGAGCGGGCCCTAGGGCAAAGGCGCGGATCCTGGATATGAGAACAGCCGCAGGTCCAGATGAGTATGCCTTTTTCGCACATGGCCGGTGATATTGTGCTAATGTTGGGTTCTCCCTCGGATATGATCGTAGATATGGATACGTTTCGCGTATCTGAGAGATCTGTTTGTGTTTGCGTATACCCACGTACGAAGAAGCCTTTATACATGATGGGTGGTGGCTTCTCCCTTCAAATCCAAGAACATTGCTATGCAGCATTGTTTGTTACACCTGAAGCCTGGACATGATCTGTCCCATAGGTGCCTACAATGAATAGCCCGCCAGCCAGCATCAAGGATTGCAATTTTGCAAATGTTGGCCTCGTGAGAGGGTGGCGGATCGCTGACAATACAGCTATATCAAGGACATGTGAGAAGTAAGGCAAGAAAGAAAAACGATTTTTCTGACAACAAGGTGGAAGAGCATGAACTTACATGGTCGGTCGCACCTAAAGACCATGTGTCTTGCCATCGACAACAAACACTCATCATCATGCTCGTTTGTCACCCCCTACGTACCTACCTGTCACAAATGAGATATATTTATAGGTCAACATCAGCCAGGGAGAAGGCACTTTTGTTTGTCCGACGATGATCTCGAAGCACAAACCTTACTTTCAGGATTGTCTAGTTTCGGTACCCGCCGCCACGTCTTTGGCATGACCGCCATCGTCGTACCAAACCGCATCATTGGGTCTTTGTTGAAATTCGCATGTGTGAGAGGCGTTCGGGTGAGACCTGTCACGTTACGAGATCGACTTTGCAGAATTTAACACCTGTAATTCATCACACTCTGGCTTCGACTTTGTGCTTCTCGGAAGGAAGCAGGCCTTTGATGCGAAGATGCAGGTGCTGATTGGTCAGGTCGCTAAAAGCTATTTGACTGGTTCACCAACAGACCAAAATGTTTTCGCGCTGCCAATAGGAAATGTCTGAAGCTGAGGTATTTGTTCATTGGTGGCATTTTTATAAAGCCCGAGACTGGTGCTTCTGTCGATGTATGTATTGCTCAATCCTGCGGCCTGCGCAGAGGATGAGCCTCCGTGTTCAGAACCCAGGAGTCTAGGTTGACAAGATCTGGTTCGCTGAAAATGAGATAGAAGTACTTCAGTGTCTCTCCAGTCCAGAAGCTTTCCATAGTATCGGTGAGCTGTGACTGCGTGTCCCGCACATCTTGGACGACGGCGTATGCGATATCCGTTTTTGCGTGCGAATCAATGGCCTGGAACATTTGCCATGCCTTGTCTTGCCACGCTTTATCGCCTGTGATGCGGTACATGTAAAAGACAGATTCGATCGCCTCCGGTCGGAGGTAGTAGCGAGAGTCGACAACCTTAGCAAAGCCGAGCGGAAGTCGTCCTTTCTCGATTATCTGCTGGGCTTGTTCTTTGAGAGATCTGGTGCTGGTGTCGATGACTCGATGGACAGCCATTATTAGACCTTTGTACCATCTCTCTTCACTCCATTTGCAATCTTCATCGTCAGTGCAAGGAATAGCCTCAAATATCTCGGGCATCATTCCACTTGGCGTTTGCTGGTACGCCCATACGCATCCATCTGTCAATTGCTGCGCTACGCGAATATCTTCTGGCGTGTTGAAGATCTTGGCGCCCAAAGCAACCATGCCTCCGACGAAGCAAGTCAGGTGTTGTCCTTCATGCTTGCGATCATAACTTGCACCGATTTGTCTTACGGAACCGGAAATGAGGAGGTCCCGGTTTTCAGGATTGAGGGGCCTGTAAAAAAGATGCTCCTTGGCCACTGCCATACTCCTTTCATACATGTGCTGGGTCTGCTTGTCTCTGCCGCCGAGCAGAAGATATTGCTGCGCTTCTCAGTAACTGCGTGATGGAATTCTGTAGGGAAGGAACGAACCTTAGGGAAATACTCATACAGCGAGTCAGCCATAGCGCCTAAGGTGAAAACTCTATCGTGGGTGAAGTCCAATTTGCGAGCATCTAGGGACACCGGCCACATTCCTGGCAGCCTTGTACTGTTCTGTGACTCTTCAAAGGCGTTCATGATTCTCTGGATTGCGTCGTAGTATTTTGGATCACCAGAAAGCTGTGACAATCGTGTGAACTCAAGACTAAGAGACCCTATGTCGGCGGAAAGCGCATTAGAGGGTGCTGATTGCAGATCTCCTTTTGCAGCCCTGCGTAGAATGTAAGCCATGATCGATCACTGTCTTGAAAATGCTTACTTCAGCCAATTCCAGGACCCAACCACTGGCATACTGTTGGCAGTATCAAATGAGGCATATAGCATGTCGCCAAGCTCAATTGCCTTCTCCAACAAGATTGGGTATTTCTCGTTGCTCAAATCGTATGCACTCAAGAGGCCGCCCACATAGCGAATGGTTGTCTCGAAGACGCTAATTGTTGGTGAGGGTGACACGGTGAAATCAAGATGTTTCAGGGCTGCGACGGCAGTTTCGAATTCCTTCTTCATGTCCATGATCCAGAGAGTATCAAGGGAGTCGACCAGCGTTGCTCCCCAACCTCCGAAACCGTTCTTGTATCCTCCAGACAGCGGCCGGACCTCATCCTGCAACCAAGCATTTTTCTTGTATCCGTTCCAGGAATGCCTGAAGCTGTTCTTGACAGCTGCCAGCCTCTTTTGTCTCTTGAATCTTTCGACTGGCGTCTCTTTGGTGAACTTGTGTTGGATGGGTGGAATATGAGCTGGCGGACCATTAGGTAACGGAATCATGGACGAGTTCAATGGCCATTGTCGAGGTAAGGTTTTCCAGCTAAAGTCTGGCGGCAAGGGGGAGTCTTCTGTTGGTGGAGGAGGTGGAGGCGGAGTCCAATTATCATGCTCTAGAACATTCAAGACGAGGGATAATGTTACACAGATCAAGATGCAGGTAAGAATCCATCTGCGCGAGATGGAGATCATAGTAGCCAGAATGCGGTCGATGAAAAGGAGTTATGTACAAAGAAAAACGAAAGTATGCAGTGAGTAAGGATAGAATCGACAGTAGCAATAGAGAAAAGTACACAAGGAAAGACAGCTCGGACGAGGCTGTGGATGAATATGTCGAGAAAACAGAGGCAGCGAAGGACGTTTCTGAAGTCTGCAACTTACTCGAATGGACGTCACTCGTGTTCCTGCCTCCCCTGAAAGCTGAAACGCCGATGTCTCTTGGCAGTGCAATTCTACGTACTCTGTTTGAGTATGATGAGCAGAAGCTCTGTGTGAGCAAGCAACATCATTGAGAGCGTATCTCGTTGTGCGCATCTGAGTATGTGATCACAGGTCGCCAGGAGGAGCATGGTGCCGGAAAACGGCACCAGTCGCTTTTAAGACCTCGGCGGTTTATGGTTTGGGTCAAGCCAAGCGCGTTGGTGCCATCTTTGCGCGTCTGGCGGCTCCTGTGCGCGTTTGATTCATCGGCGGTCGGCGTTTTCACGTGTCAGAGATCTGGCCAAATCAGGGACAGAGCCTCATAGTGCAAGCAAAGGTCCACCTGAACTCATTGGAGACAGGGATCAGGCAAAGATGTCGGATCTATACCCGTCGCTCACGCAATGCGCAGTAGTCGCTACAGCGTTCAAAATTCTGTTGTGGCCAGCATAGTAGGCAAAACTGTCTGATTCATTCCATCAGCCCCTGACCCGAATGCAGCAAATCGACAGACTTCGAGGTACATCGCAACTGGTTGGCTATAACCAATTCTCTTCCAGTCAAAGATTGGTACTATGAGGTATTCGTCCGTTGAACCTTCTCGAGGCGTCCGTGTTGTTAAGTGAGCCAGAAAACATCGGAATGGACACTCGACTATCCCCCTTTCTTCGCAGTGTTTGAATGGTGCATGTCTCAAGCTGCTCGATTCTTCGATGCCGACATGCTTCAGATCAAGAATCTTGGACACTCGAGTTGGCAAACAGTCTACTTCCAGAGAACCACGGTGATTCTGACCGAACTGGTTCTCCTCTATGCTCTTCAGCTGTATGTTTAGACGCCTCTTATGTCGAAGGTCTGTTTACCAAGCAATCTAGATATGTTCGTGGAGCACCCATCACCGCTAAGAAGACGTCGCACGCTGCTGCACTCTCCATCCTCCTATCTCCTGGCCTGCTTGTTATCGATCACATCCACTTCCAGTACAATGGCTTCATGTACGGTATTCTCGTCCTCTCCATCGTATTGGCCCGCGGACAATCGGGATTGCTGGCCAGTGGCATCACATTTGCAATTTTGCTTTGTTTCAAGCATATCTATCTCTACTTGGCACCAGCATACTTCGTCTTCTTGCTACGTGTGTATTGCCTGAACCCTCGATCCTGGTTCAGAATCCGCTTCGCCAAGTGTGTGAAGCTTGGACTCGGAATTGGACTTGTCTTTGGTCTTGCATTTGGACCTTTCGTGTACTGGAACCAGATAGACCAACTTCTGAGCCGTCTGTTCCCTTTCTCTCGGGGACTATGTCATGCATACTGGGCTCCTAATGTCTGGGCACTGTACTCTTTCGCTGACAGAATCCTGATTTACTGTAAGTTGCCTTCTGCAAAAGACATGCGCTGTATCTGACAAGAATAGTGGCCCCTTACTTGAACCTGTCCGTCAACCGTGAGGCGATCAACAGTGTCACCCGTGGACTGGTTGGAGATACATCCTTTGCTGTGCTTCCTGAGATCTCTCCAAGAATGACTTTCGTCCTCACTCTGGCAGCGCAAATAGTAAGCCACGCGTATACATGGATAGGGAAGCTGAGATAACTGACTCAATACAGCCGGCGCTTGTCAAGCTCTTTTTCCGGCCAACTTGGGACACTTTTGTAGGAGCTCTGACACTCTGCGGATATGCATCCTTCTTGTTCGGCTGGCATGTTCACGAGAAGGCAATTTTGCTGGTTATCATTCCTTTCAGCTTGATTGCACTCAAAGACCGTAGACATCTGGGAGCTTTTAGACCTCTTGCGGTTTCTGGTCATGTCTCGCTCTTTCCGCTTTTGTTCACGGCTCAGGAGTTCCCCATCAAGACGATTTACACCATCTTCTGGCTGGTAGCCCTCCTGATGGCGTTTGACCAGCTTGCTCCAGCGTAAGTATAATTGAGGCAAGTTGAACACAACATAGATATACTGACACTTGACGCAGGTCTTCGAGGCCGAGAGTGTTCTTGCTTGATCGCTTCTCCTTCGTATACATCGTCGTGGCGATTCCACTCATCGCGTATTGCTCGCTAATTCACCAGCTGGTGTTTGGTGCAAAGTATGAGTTCCTGCCGCTTATGTTCACTAGCTCATACTGTGCGATGGGAGTGGTTTCAAGTTGGATCAGTTTCTTGATTGTGTACTTCACTTCATAAGTAGTCTAGCCATGAAAGGGCAGGAAGTCGACTGAAATGTCTTCCTTATTCTGCATCGACATGATGAAATCCGAGTTTCCCGGTCATGTTGAGTCGCTATGTACTTACGATAGTTTTTTCACCAATGTAGCATAAGCATCAGTATGAGACCAACAAGAATGCCTTTCAGATCACGAATCCTGTCTGAGATATACCTGCGTGGCGACCACGAATGGTGTGGAAGACTATGGTGTGAACAGTCAATTGGCTGGTCGCAGCAACTTTTGAAGAGGAACAACCCGTGGAAGGTAATATGGTCTGAATATGATCTTGATATCACCAGATTCAACTTGGACTATAGATTTACATCATTCATAGATACTTCGATCGTATTCGCACAATTTAGGCGACTAGAACGAGTCCAAATGTGCTCGTGGTTGTCAAAGTGGCGATGCTCGGGGTCATCGGACAAGAACGATGAAGTGACGGAGCATGGAAATGTAGAGCTGGGCGTTGCGAAGAGAAAGTCGAACGCGGCCCGAGCCGCAGCCAGCCCAGTGCTGGAACGCGACCAAAGCAATACTAGATGGGCAGCTCATGGTGGCCGGAGGTGATGCCTTCCCCACGACGGCCTTTCACAGGTCATGTCCTTCCTCTTGCAAAGCTTTGCTTCTTCTTCTTCCCTCCTCCTTCCCTCTCGCCGACAGCGACACTCGGTTGTCTTCAAACGGCACACATACCTCAGCACTCTCTCGGCCACTCTCCCCGCAGACCCTCTCCGACTTCTGAAGCCTCGTCCGTAATTTATTGCGCGTAGTACCCGCGTCGGCCGCAGCAATATCTTCCTCGTCCACCGACCACCGCTTCGGTCGCAATCGTCCACCAACATCTCTCTTACGAGTCCCGAGCATACACCACGCGTTTAATTGAGAAAGGCATTGGCTTCACCTTCGCATGCGACAAGATTACCACTAGATCCAGACACCCCGCTGTGTCTACGCCCACCCGGCTCGCTCGCTCTTCGCGTTCTTCTTCCCTGGCCCTTGAGCCTGCATCATATCCACCACACCAACATGGTTCGCTACGCCTAAACCACGGCATGTGAAAGCTGGACTAGGCTTACCATATTTCAGGTCCTCTACAAGCGGAAGCCGGTGACGATGATTCCCGCACCTGCCAAAATCGACAACAACACCGAGGTGGGCATTCCTTCCTTGGTCTATCCGTGTCTGTCTCCTAACCTCATGTTCTACAGGTCTGGGTCATGCCCAAATCAGGCGAAGTCTTTACAGACTATGAATCGTATCTGTCTCGGTATGCTACATCTTGACCTCATCCTAGCTTTGAGACTAACATAACTATAGCTTCGAGTTCTACAACCGAGTACGCTGCCCTCAGTCCGAACATATTTTCCAGATCAGACCCTAACCACCACCTCAGAAAAAGTTCACAGATGCCGTCAATGGCAAGTCCGGCTTGACCTTCTTCGCCGCTGTCGATTCAGAGGTATGCAACCTCTCAACTATATACAAGATGTTGGACACTCACATGGGCACAGAACAACAGCTCTAGTGACATTGATAAGATCTTCCCTGACGCTCTTCGTGACCCAATCTTGAGAAAGGTCCAATTTTCAGACATCTCCCGCATAGATGAGTTGGTGTCTTTCGTCTTTGAGGTAAGTTTTGTTCACCAGTCTCGCAGACCTCAATTATTGACTTGTGTAGGAATTTCGCAGCGAGTTTTTCCCTGGCGAGGAAGTGAGCGTCTCACTCGACAACGGAGACCAGTTTGAAGGCGTAATCCGCGAAAAGGCCAAGTTCCCGCAACTGCTCAACCCTGACGGCTCTATCCAGCGCGCCGCCTTCTCTCGTTACTTTGTCAAGCTCAATGACGAACGTGGTGAAGAAGCCCTTTTGGACGACAAACACATCAAGAGAAACCGCAAACTCTTTACCAAGCAAAACCTTAGATCCTTCTTGAAGAGCTCGATACAACGTGACATGTTCACTGGTGCGCCGTGGCTCGTTAAGGAGCATCTCGCCAGACAATACAGGCTGCCCATGGAAATTCCTCCTCACCTCGCTCAACGTATGCAAGCATCGCCTCAGCCTGGCATGCCTCGCCAACCACAAGGCACTTCGATCTTCAACAAAGTCAACGGTCGTAAAGGAAAGAATCTTACTATTGGAGACTTTGAACAGGACGGTTCGCTACAAGGATATACCACTCCGCCTCTCAACGGATCCAAATTTCCTGGCTATTCAGCAGCTGCGGTCAAAGCAGAACCTCAGAAGCCTGCTCCTGTACCCATCAAATACCCCATCGAAGACTTGGACGTCCCTGCGAGAAAGAACGATCTTGTCCGTCCTGAGTTGAAGTTCATCACGTCGCAAACCCCTGGTGAAGGTGAGATCCGTATGGAGTATGTTGGTCCATTACTGGAAATCTGGAATACCCTCAATGTACACTCTGAGGTACTCATCTTAGATGCCTTCACATTCGACGACTTCCTGGAAGCAATCAAATTCACCTCCGACGAGGTTACATGCGAGCTGCTTGAGGAAGCACACTGCGCAGTGCTCAAGACGATTGTCAACGAGGAAGGCACACTCCAAGTTACTCTACCGGACATGATCGAGGAGGATTCTTCTGACGAAGAAGTGGACGAGAGCGAGCCAGTCACTCCCATTCTGGATGCACCTGCACATGCAACTAGAAGCCGCATGAGCAACATCAGCAACATTGCAGCTGAAGAGTCCAATGGAAGATCCAGCAGGACTCCTGCCGAAGGTCGTCACCGTCCGCATCGCGTTCCCGAACTACTGGCAAGCTACGGTTGGGTTGAACGTCTCAAGGCTCGCGATTTTGCTAATGGAGGCTGGCAAGCAATCATGGCAGGGCTGCTACATCAACTGTCGCTGAATCCTCGTCAGAAATCAGAATGCGACAAGGTATTGTCCAAACTCGTGCCGTTGGACGAAGACCCAAGCCCCGAGAGTGTTCGAATTAACTATATTCGCCTGGACATTAACCTTCGCATTTCCGCATTGCAACTCATCACCCTACTTTGTGTCAGCACAAAGACCGTCAGAGGATACCTTGAAGAGATGAGTGAGGAACAAACCAGAATCCGCAAGGAAAAGCTGGAACATCAAAAGGCGAAGAAAGAGAGGTACGTTTCTCTATCCATAATGAGTGACAATCAGCTGATGTTTTAGTGTTGCGAAATTGGGTGACCTCGAGACCCAAAAGAAAATCTTGCTTCCAGACAATCTCCCCGAATCACCCAAGGAAGAGCACCCCGATCCCATGGACATCAGTATGAGTCATGTTGATGATACCGTGGACACCGTAGATCTCGCCACCTCGGATGCTGAAGAGGAAAGCGGACGTTCTCTCCGACGTGGTAATGAGCGAAAGCGCAAGCGCGACGAAGACGCAGCTCGACGCGAAAAGCAGCGTGAGGAGAAGAAGGCAAAGACCAACCCCAAACAGTCCAAGGAGTTCACCAAGTTGTTGAAGGATATTGATAAGCTCAAGACTGAGATCTCGAAGCGCGAGAAGGAGATCGCAATTTGTGACGAACAACTTCGAGAGGCTAACTGTCAGCGTACCAAAGTACTTGGAAGAGATAGATTCTGGAACCGCTACTACTGGTTCGAACGCAACGGTATGCCTGTCACTGGACTTACTGATGGCAGTACTGGCAGTTATGGTTATGCCAATGCGCGCATCTGGGTCCAGGGACCTGATGAGATGGAGCGTTTAGGCTTCATCGACTTGTCTGAAGATCTGCAACGCACCTACATACAAGATCACGGACTGTCTGTTCCTGAACGCAAAGCTAAAGAAGAAGGCGCGACAAGTCTGCGAACGGCTAATGAGTGGGGATACTACGACGATCCGGAAACTATTGCCTTGTTGCTAAACTGGTTCGACGATCGTGGTGTCAGAGAGAAGGCACTGCGCAAGGAGATGACTCTTTGGCAAGAACCCATCACCGGTCAGATGCGTACTCTGAAGACGCATCTGGACAGCATCAATCAGGAGGACGCAGATGACGAACCCGTCACACGTGTGTCAACCAGGAAGAAGACATACGTCGATATTGAAGCGTCCAGTCAACGTTGTCTCAGATGGAGAAATTTGACAGCTATCGACAAGAATGGACATTTGCATTCCGAGCAGCCCAGGCCCAAGGAGAAGAAGGGCAAGAAAGACGCCAAGGGGGTCGCCAAAGTCATTGTGAAAGGCAAGCCCACTACCAGACAAGGAACCAAGTACGGCAAATAGACGGACGATCATGTTTGCTTCAGGGCGTATTCTTATGTTTGGAGTTTTGGCATGGAGCATGTACAAGTATTTTAACCTCAGGAGCATAGCGAGATGGTCATGAAAAGCGGCGCAAGGATTTGCTCGGGAAAAAAGCATGGCAAGAAGACTTGGTTGAATGCAGCATACATGAGGTCGATAGCTTTTGATGACACAGCTTTTCGCTGTAGATCCAACGAATGAATTGAATATCATCATACTCTCAACCCTTGTAAAAAGAAAAGTCGATTTTGCTGAATGTACGTATTAACTTGGGATGGATGGGTCCTGACTTTCGGGATCAAAGCCAGATCTAGGCAAGAGAAAAATTGTGACCAAAATGGCATGTGAAACAGAAAAGTGGGCTAACAAAAAGCATTATCATGTTATTATATTACGATACGAAATATGAGGAGCAAATGTGGTGATGAGTCTTTCCAAAGGGATGCAGACTTGAATTGATTAGCATCAAGCCGCGTGGGTTGATAGCAATTTGGTGTTCCGACGGGAGTGAAGGCGTATTTGGAAGGATTGGCAATTGGGCAAACAAGTGACACAAATCGGATTTTCAAGACAGACGGGTTGGCAGACTTTGGAAGCCGAGGCGTCTTCATGCAGGATCGTGTATAGCAATGCAGAAATAGAGACAGACCCCTTTCTTGTTCGGCACATGTGCTTACAGCGTTTGGGCCTTCTAGAAAACAGAGTTAGGTGCGGACGCTTAAAAAATGGGGACCGTCTCAGAGACGCGTGCACGGACGCCTCCTGTTCCTGACGATCGTTCGCTCTATGTATCAACGGTTACACAACAGAGGGCGTTGATAGTCGAACAGAAGCTGGTGCGGTGTTGCACAGTCCTCTGGTTCTGCAGAAGGCGTGTACTGGCCTTTGGGGGGGCCTCTGGGCGAGAGGTTCAGGGAAAAGTAGTGGGTAAGTGCTGGTAGAAGCGCTGAGGAGAAGGTCCGTGGTGTGGATGTAATTTCCTTTGAGCTAAGCATGCCGACTTGTGGCAGCATCGGCTCAACGCCGTCGTCTCTCGCTCTTCCTTGCCCTCTTCTTCTTCACGCGCTGCTCGATCCCAGTCAGTTTCGTCCTGTCACTCGCTTCATTCTTTCGCATTTCTTCTTTTCTCCCTTGACTTCACCTTCGCTTTGCGGCCTCCTTTCGTTGATCCGACTTGTTTAATTGCGCCGCCCGACCTATCACTCAATCCTACCCCGGCCCCTCGTGCTCGTGGCTTGAGTCTTGACCAGGCAACCTCAATCTGATACAAGGACAATTCAACGTCACGTCAAGAGGAGGACACGCATTCGCTCCAGTTGTATATACGAGCTTTTGAATTGGATAAACCTGGATCATATACCCTTTTAATTACGCTGCCCCGCCATCCACCTAGCAACGTCCAATTCGGCCACCGACAACTCCCTAAAGGAACTCGAGAGTTCCCGTCCACCCACTTTCCACCCCCCTAGTCGCCGACCACCAGGGAAATGCAGGTGTCGGAAGCTCCCTCAGGCCAGCCCAAGTTCCATCGCCCAACTCAGTCCTTCTCGACTCTGGGCATGAGCAGCGATAACCTGGGCTTCTCACACAGCGCCTTCACAACCAACCAGCCCTCTATTTCTAGCTACTCGGACCGTCACCGCACAAACATTCCCTCCATTAATACTGGCCGCATGTCCAACATGGCCTCCCAGGCCGAGCAAACTCCCGGCACTGCTCTCGACATGAACTTCACTCCTCTTCTTCCTTCGAACCTGTTGATTGGCAGCCCTTTCCAGCCTCAGTCGCCTTCGGCTTTTGCGTCCCCTGGCTTCCAGAGCTTCTCTAGCTTCCCCCAGCAGCCTCAGCGCCAACAGCAGCAGCAGCACAACCAGTTCCAGAACCAGCAGAACCCTGCCATGTCTCCTCCCATGTACGCCGGCATGATCTCGCCTCCGCAGATGCACGCTCAGATGTACCAGGGTCCACAGTCTCCCACTCTTGGCTACAACCCTCTGAACAACCAGTCGCTCAATGGCTTGTCTACCGCTCCCCTAGGCATCGCTCCAGGCTTGATGTCGAGCTCTAGCAGAACCGTTTACCTGGGCAACATCCCCTCGGACACGTCTGCCGAAGAAATTCTCAGCCATGTTCGTAGCGGACAAATCGAGTCTGTTCGTCTTCTTCCCGACAAGAACTGTGCCTTCATCTCCTTCCTCGACGGAAGCTCGGCTACACACTTCCACTCGGATGCCATCTTGAAGAAGCTGTGCATCAAGGGCCAGGACATCAAGATTGGCTGGGGCAAACCCTCGTCAGTTCCTACCTCGGTTGCTCTTGCCGTCCAGCAGTCGGGCGCATCTCGCAATGTCTACCTTGGTAACCTGCCTGAGGAAGTTTCCGAAGATGAGCTCAGAGAGGACCTGGCCAAGTACGGTCCCATCGATACTGTCAAGATTGTTAGAGAGAAGGCCATTGGCTTTGTTCATTTCCTGTCCATCGGTAATGCTATCAAGGCTGTTTCTCAACTGCCTCAGGAACCCAAGTGGCAGCCACCACGCCGTGTTTACTACGGCAAGGATCGTTGTGCCTATGTTTCCAAGACGCAACAGCAGAACGCTGCGCAGTACCTCGGTATTGCCCCCGGCTATGCACATGTGCTCAACAACGCCGACCGTGATCTGATCTCGAACGCGCTGGCGCAACAATCTGTTGCTGCAGCCGCCGTCGCAACCACTGCTGGTGGTGTCAACAACCTGGGCAACCGTACTGTCTACTTGGGCAACATCCACCCTGAGACGACCATCGAGGAGATTTGCAATGTTGTCAGAGGTGGTCTTCTTCACCATATTCGCTACATTCCTGACAAGCACATTTGCTTCGTCACTTTCATTGATCCTACTTCTGCTGCTTCATTCTTCGCTCTCTCCAACCTGCAGGGGCTCATGATCCACAACAGACGCCTGAAGATTGGTTGGGGCAAGCACTCTGGCGCTCTTCCTCCTGCCATTGCTCTTGCTGTCAGTGGTGGCGCCTCCCGTAACGTCTACGTTGGCAACCTCGACGAAACCTGGACCGAGGAGCGTCTTCGCCAGGACTTCTCTGAATATGGTGAGATCGAGCTAGTCAACACTTTGCGTGAGAAGAGCTGTGCATTTGTAAACTTTACCAACATTGCCAATGCAATCAAGGCCATCGAGGCTGTTCGCAGCAAGGACGAGTATAAGCGTTTCAAGGTCAACTTTGGCAAGGATCGTTGCGGAAACCCTCCTCGCCAGGTAGTCGCAAATGGTCAAGGACAATCTCAACAGGAAGGCACACAATCGCCAAGCCCTGTGAGTGGCATGCGTGGCCAGAACATTATTTCTCCCAGTGCTGGCGCATCGAACAACTACAACCCCCTTCAGGGTCCCACTGCATCGACTATCCTCAACGCTGGAGCAAACAACCCTCTGGCCATGTATCTTGCTGCTGCATCGCAAGTTCAATCTCAGCCTTCTTCTTCGCCGAACGAGATTAGTCCTCAATTCGCACAGCTGAGTCTGTCACAACCTCAGTCACAGCAACAGCAGCAGCAGCAACCGCAGATGACCACACAGCAAGCCTTCTACAGCGGAGATTCTAGCATGCCTACCAGATCTACCGCACTCGAAGCACCTTCACACTTTGGTCACCACGCCACTCACTCCGTGAACTTGAGCAACGGTCTCTCGAACGGTTTCGGCGGTGGTAGTGGCGGCGGTAACGGCATGCACGCTAGCCAGAACAGTGCCGCGAGAGGACAGCACTCCCGCACTGTCAGTCTGCCTGTCTTCTCGCAACCTCAACCCCAGCACGTTCACCAACAGACCTTTGCTGGTCTTGGTGCCGGCCTCGGTGGGTTTGGCAACAGCAACCCTTATGGTCTAGCCATCTCTGCTGAGCGTGGTTTGCCTGGCTGGGAAGAGGAAGAGCCTGCCATTTAAACGACAGGAAAATGGCTTCTGAGACGAACGAAAAGACCTTTCTATTGAAGTTCTACACCTTTTGATTATTAATGGCGGCTAGTTCGCCTGCTAATCCTTTACTTACCTATATTCGTCCCTCTAACCTTTTCTTTCAAATTGTTCTTTTTCACACTCTTCGAGCTCTTTCTTATACCTTCATTCTTTTAAAGTTCTCTTTCTTCTTTCTTGCATTTGCAAACCCTAATTCTCAGATCCTTCATCTGTTTAGTTCTTTCTCTTCCAAACATGTATTTGTATGCCTCCCCTTTTTCTCTTGCGATGCATGCTTTCGCAGACCAACCTCCAAATTGTTCTTCATCCGGCGTTGGAAAGGGGAAAAGAACAAAATCTTACCATAGAAGAGTACTGCCAGGCTCAATTTTGTATCACACGAAGAGACAAAAGCCCTACGTGTGACCGATTCTGGTCTGTAATGAAAGAAATATTCTCCAGACGCTCTTGTTGAAACATATATAAAGGAGTCGGATAGCACTGAAGTGATATTATCTGCCTCATCCACTCTATACTACAGTCATGTTCTTCCAGAAGTTATAACAATGTCCCGACGCAATTTTGAAGCATGCTACTCGAGTATGTTCTAGTGAATCAAAGAACCAAGGATTCATCTCAGGAACCGGTTCCTCAAACAGTTCTCTTGGCAGGACAAGGTTTTGCTCGTGCGCCATGACGTCTTCCAAATTCCAGCCACGCTCTTTTGGAGATCTTGATCCTTCTTCACGAGGTAAGCACGTTGATATAATGGACCGAAGAAGTCATGTTACGAATGTAGGAGTAAGAGATCCTGAAGCATTATTCTGCTTTCCCAATCTATGCATTAGTATACAACCGCGGTAGGTTTCGCAAGTTCCATTTCCTTACTTGACCTTCTAGCTTTGATTCTGCCAGCGTCTCTCTACCGGCGCTCTATCTTCCAAATCCAAACCGGAGACTCGACCATGACGTCGAAGACTCTGTTCAGGAACCGTTTCCCTGTCACTGGCAGAATTGTTTACTTAACCCGGTTTCCTTTATGCTTGAGAGGGGCCAGGTCTTCTTTCCTTTCAATCAACCAACCATTCATTACCCAACCTACGAGAGTCTTCTCTGGCACGATGTCCAAACGCGCACACCCCCATGACGCTCATCCGAGCGATCATTCAGCAATCTACAACGAGGATCTCAAACATCCTTCGCCAAAGCGTGCGAAGCAAATTGACGAGCATTCGCCTTTCAAATCACTCGAGAAGGCTATCTCGGAGCAGAAGACTGATCACCCTGTTCGTAATGTGTTGCACTGGTTCAGATCGAAGGACGTAAGAGCAGACGATAATCGCGCACTCCATGCTGCGTCGCAAAAGGCAAAAGAGGGAGATGGAAACTTGATCACCATGTACTTGTACAGCCCCAAGGATCTGGAGTGGCATGGTACTAGCCCGGCTCGATCTGACTTTTTGCTCGAGTCACTTTCGCTTTTGCAGAAGCAGTTGCGCGAGAAGAACATCCCAATGGCTATCGTGACGGCTGAAGAGAGAGCAGACAAGACGGACAAGGTCATTGAGTTCATCAAAGACAACGACATCTCCCATGTCTATGGAAACTTCGAGTACGAAGTTGATGAGATACGTCGTGATATCAAGGTCGCGCACCACATCCAGGAGGAGAAGGACGTCTCAATCGAGCTCTTGCATGACCAGACGGTCCTTGAACCAGGTCTGCTCGTGACGGGCAGCGGAACACCCATGAAGGTCTTTACACCATACCACAAAGCCTGGCTGTCGGAAACAAAGAAGAATCCTGAGCACCTCGATCTTGTGGGCCCTCCTGAATCGAACGACAAATCTGCCGTCGATAAACTCAAAAACCTCTTCGATTCGAAGATGCCTTCTCTACCAGAAAACAAGGACTTCACCAGTGATGAGGAAAGGAAACGCATCCGTGAACTCTGGCCTGCAGGTCATGAAGCAGGCATAGAACGTCTTCAATACTTCCTCAACGAGAAGGTCTCGGACTATGCTAGCCACCGCTCCGAACCAGCCAGAGATCCATCCTCGCGCTTATCGGCCTACTTCTCGGCCGGCGTAATCAGTGTGCGCGAAGCTCTCGCCGCTGCAAAGAAGCACAACAACAACAAACACTTCGATGAAGGAGACTCTGGAATTGCCTCTTGGGTCCGCGAAATCGTTTTCAGAGAGTTCTACCGTCAAGTACTCGTTGTCATCCCTCATAACGCAATGAACCTGCCCCAGAACCTCAAATTCGATTACGTACATTGGGAAGACGACGAAGAAGGCTGGGAGAAGTGGTGTCAGGGCAAAACTGGTGTCCCCTGGGTAGATGCCGGCATGCGACAACTAAATACAGAAGCCTATATGCACAACCGCCTTCGCATGAACACCGCTTCATACCTCACAGCAAACCTATTGATTGACTATCGCCGAGGAGAAAGATATTTCGCCACCCATTTGATAGATTGGGACCTCTCCAACAACACACAAGGCTGGGAACCTAGCTACACAGTCTTCAATCCCATCAGTCAAGCCGAAAAATGCGATCCCCATGGCGACTATATCAGAAAATGGGTTCCAGAGTTGAAAGACCTGAAAGGCAAGGATATCTTTGATCCGTATCACAGATTGAGCAAGGAAGAATTCGAGAAGTTGGATTATCCAAAGCCGCATGTGGATTTTGCTGAGAGCAAGAAGAGGGCCGTCGAGAGGTTCAAGAAGGATTTGCATGAAGCTGATGTTTGATGAGTGGTGGTGGTTGCACAGTGGCGTTATTTTCGGAGGTTGAAGCCTATATTGAAGATACAAATAATGTATGGAATTGATCTGACATGTAGTTTGATTCAATTGCTCAGGCCTTGAGAGCATATACCCGCTTGATAACGTTTCCTAATCAGGCCTGATCTTCGACCTCGTGATCATCGCCTAGATCCTACGCAGATCTGCTTTCAACACCTACCAACCACATCCTCCGAGGAAGAGGAATACGGGCGTAGCACCACGACGTAATTAGAGAAGCAAAGATATATCCCTGCTCTTCTCATTACCAGCAAGTCTGTCAATCTTCGAAATAGCTCACCATCATCTATACAGATTATCGTAGAATTGCGGAAACCATGGCACTCGCAACCCAACTGTCACCCAAGGCAATGATCACACTAGGTGTCATGGCTTTTGTAATTCTCTGCTTCCAATCCTTCAACTCATCAGCACTTCCTTCTGTGGATGCAGCAACTCTCGCTCGTCTCGATACTATAGACCGCCAGATGGCAACGCTCCGAGCAACAATGAATCACGTCCTCAAAGAAACAGACACCGAGGTACCTGGGAACATAACATGGCCTAACCAATTTTCTCCAGACGAAGGACTTGGTGAAGCTTTGAGAATTGTCTTTTTTTGTGCTGCGGTTATGGCTTGGGGAGCTTCTATGGCTATTTTCTTCCAGGAGATGGGAGCTGCAGCCCAAAGGACATTTGCGATGGGAATATGGGCTGCCTGTGCTACATTTGTAGCATTGTGGTATCTGGGTCAGCCTAGAGAGTGGTATGGGTATTTTCTCGGTAGCACTTGGGGATTTATGGTTGCCATTTTCTTGTCAGTCGTCTTTGATGGACGGGGTGAAGCTGTCGTGGATGGACAGAAGGCATAGCAGACTGTTGTTGGAGTCGTTCCTTCCTTATGTGCTGAAGACTGTCCAGATTCCGCAATAACCTTTTCTCTATCCCTAGGCGCGACGTAAGTAAGCTGTCGAAATGTACAGTTGCGTTGTGGATATAAGCCTGGCCATAGAGACAGCCTTTGATGTGCTCTCGATGGAAATTACGTTCTTTGCAAAATTACTGTGTAATTCTGCAGCTACACTATGACAATGTGTGAAGCACGAGGAGTTTGGAGGTGCTGCAATGTAGTAGAAATCGATTTCTACGTTCCTAGAGGATTACTGTAGGATCAAAAGCCAAGAGTAAGTAATCTGCAACTCCTACGCTAACCAATGGATGTGCATATATCATCACTCCACTCTTCCGGTGGCCTCGTATTCTTGCATGACGGCTTTGTAATACTATCCGACGGTCTAATCGGCACTCCGCGTCTCTTAAGGGAGGAAGTAGCATGTCGTTTGGCATCAGTTAAATACCTACTTTATATTCGCTCCAAACACATTCATCGAGCAATTTCCTCTCTCCAATATCTTTTCCAACCTGTACAATGCTTGTTTACGCCATTCTCGCGGCATTGCCTCTCGTGCCTGCGCTTATCGTTCCACGTCCAAATGGAACATACAGTGTTGGCACGCAGATCACTGAATTTGTGGATGACAGTCGCTTTATCAACGGCACCCATCGACGCATTATGACTACCTCGTTCTTTCCAACCGGCTATTACTCAGACTGCCTACCTTACCTAACTCCATACATGCCCAAACTTACTGCAGACTTCAACGCAGTATCATATAGCCAACTCCTGGGCGCGACGATACCCAATGCTACCTTGGAGCAATTGCAACTGCAAGTCTGCAACACGACATGCGGCGATAGAAGACTTCAAAACCGGGCATGGCCGCTCACACTCTTCTCTCCTGGTCTGGGTGCTTCACGCCAGCTCTACAATGCTCTGGCCGAGCAGCTCGCCGCTTCGGGTTACATTGTTGTCACCGTCGATACGCCCTTGCAAGCGGAAATAGTCGAATACACCGATGGGTCGTTTGTGCTCGGGACCGATGCGATTACCAATCTTCATTCCGAAGTCGCACTCCCTGATCGAGTGAAAGATATCATTCTAGTCAAGAACAAAATCCTTACTGGTTTGGGTCTGACGTCCTCTGTCAAGCCAGATCCTCATCGGGTCGCTGCCTGGGGTCACTCCTTTGGAGGCGCTGCGGCAGCTCAGGTGGCATTTGAAGATCCTTCCTTCAAAGCTGGCATCAACTTTGATGGTACGCTCTACGGTTCTGTAGTCAATTCTGGCATCAAGCAGCCTTTCCTTATTTTCGCGCATGCCGGTCAATTGCTCAACGAGACGATAGCTTCATGGCAATCTTTCTTACAAGCCTCGCCTAAGTTCGACAAGCTTGAGTTGCGCTTGAATGGTTCCGTACACAATACGTTTTCCGATGCTCCGCTCCTGGCAGATCTTGCTGGTATTGATGGATTGCCTGGGGTAGGAGCTGCTCTTGGGCAATTGGATGGCAGGAGAGTGCTTGTTATTCTTGCTGCGTACACGGATGCTTTCTTCAGGTATGCATTCAGAGGGGTAGCAAAGGTGCCAGAGCTGTTGAGAGGTCCTAGTGCTGGGTTTCCAGAAGTTGAATTTGTGGTTGACCTGCGTTGAGTCGGTTGAGCATCGGTTGTGCGGAAAAGACGTTCCTTCCTACCCATATGCTAGGATATGTAATGCGTGTAGGTAAAAATGCACAATACTGCTGAGAACCAGGGCAGTAGCAACTGAGAAGCGACGACTTGTCGGCTCTCAGTGGACACACCCCTGCGCGTGAAAGAGATTGTGGCTTTTGACAGTATACACTTTGTTTTTTGCTGTTGTCGGAGTACGATGCACGTTACATACTTAACATATGCCAAGGTTATGATTGATCTTTCAAGAGATTATACTTTGAAAAAATTACAAGTCTAGCACATACGGCCACAGTCAGCTGAAAACTGGGCATCCCGTCCGCTCTGCCATACATAAGCAGTTGAACGGCAGATCAGTACTACGGTGGGTGACCACGTGGGAATCCCTGCTGCTGTATGTTTTGTCCTTTTGTTTTTTGGCTCATCATGTCTGATCCATACATAAGAAAAGTTTTCTGCAGGGCAACAAATAGAGCCGTCGTACCTAGTGAAAGTTCTCGAGTGAAAAACATATCGTAAGCTGTGTGTTCAGCAAAGTCGCACGGCCACTTCGATCATGACGAGGTACAACACATCATATCACATTGATGGGTCGAGATCGATATGTTTCGCTTGAATGGTATTGTTATTGAAGAGGTTCCGTTACTCGTTAAATTACATGTCTGGAAATCATGACTAATTTTTGGGGTTGCTCTAGTTCGACTGAACGGTAGCGAGCTTGCTGCGGACAGGGACGTTCTCCTGTCTGCCAGGCTGAGGGAAGCCGCTGAGCTTGACGCCGTTGCGGAACAGCAAGCAGTGGGAAGAACCACCGAAATGGAACATACCAGTCTCCTGACCCTTCTTGACGTGGTCGCCCTCCTTGACGGTGATCTCGCAAGTGGAGACTTCATCCATACCGATACCAATGAAGGCCATGAGGCCGATGGCGGGGTTGTCAGCCTCGATGAAGATGATGGCTCTGGTGGCGAGGGCACTCAGGTAACCTTGACCAGTTGAGATACCGTGTGCGTCAATCTCCTTTGTGTTAGGGTCACCGAGACCCTCGAAGAGAGGCTCGCTGAAGTAGGTGCCATCCTGAACGAAAGCCTTCTTGATGGTACCGCTGACGGGAGCGTGCCAGCGGTGGTATGAGAGAGCAGACAGGAAGGCCTGGTAGACAGTGCAGTCGGCGAACTGCTCTGCCAAGGGGTCGTTGGCGAGCATGTCGGTGACACTGTAAGGCTGGCCCTTGATCCAGAACTTGTCTCTGAGCTTGGCGCGCTCCTGAACCTGGAAGACCTTACTCTCACACGCGTTGTTGATGACGTTGTCATCGTCAGGACATTCAACAGGGCGCACCTCATCCTTGAAGTGTCTGGTGAAGAAGTTGTCCCAAGAGGTGTAACCAAAGTGCTTCTTGCTGGTGTCGCAGACGAAAAAGTCCTCGAACTTGTGGCTGGTCTTGTATGGAGCATTGGCAACAGCCATCATGTCTGATCTACCAGTCTCACCGAACCAACCGGTCTTGCCCTCGTGGAGGACACCAGCAGACTCGGGGGACATGAGGAACTTGCCCCACTCGTTGAGGACCTTCTTGATCATTCTGTTGACATCGGGGTCGAGGAAGGCAGCGTGACCAGAGGGAGTGGACATTGGGTAGTCCAGAATGGCACACATGGGGACACCGACCATACCGACGGCTTGAGCAGAGTCAGTCCAAACAGGAGCTGAGCCGAAGACGTGGTTGAGGACCTCGAGCATGTGCTCGTAGTCACGGATCTGCTTGCGACCGGTAGGATCTCTACGGTAGACGTGCTTGTAGGGGACTTCTTCGAACATGGCGGTGAAGTACATGTAAATTCTGGGGTTGCCCTCAATGAACTCCTTGAATTCTTGGAGAACGGGAATCAATGGCTTCTTGTTCTTGTGAGCGTTCTTCACCTGCTCACCGAGCCACTCGTGGTGAGTGCGGTGATCGGTGGGCAGCCAAGCTCCGGGTCTATTTTGTGATTAGCCATTAAGGTTGTAGAGGAAAGGTGTTTTCCATCTTACCTTGAGACCTGGTGCTCGTTGGGAATGTCATGGTTCTCACCATGCTGCTGGACCTTGGTATCGTGCGACATTGTGTGGATTTTTTGAATTGCCTATGAGATGATGGGCAAGACAAGAATTGGAAAGATGAAGAGGAATTGGACAGTTAAACGGCAAGCTCTGTGGCTTTTGTTGATTTCATCCACGACGCTTATGAAGTCATCGTGACTGCCACCCCGCAATGATGCGGCATCTCCGGCCGGGCGTTCACAGCCACAGCTCCGCAATAAGCTTTCACCAAGCTCTTTTTCCAAGAAATTCACTTGGAACACGAACCATTCGTGGGTCAGGCACGGCTGCGACGGAAGACGCGTGTTCTTGCTCTGGATCATGTTTGGTGCTGTCGTCCACCGCACATACTTACATCCACGTCTTCTACAGATACAGCATGATTCGTCAAAAGCAGCGTCATTCATAACGCCCTGAGCCATTGTGCCTGATTAGTTTGACATGTGGCTGAACAACCCTGTATCTTTATCGCGATCATTGATCTGCCTTTTTCTACTGATCATGATCATCACCCCGATCTGATTGCAACGTTCTCAACTCCAAGTTGCTTTCAGCTAGGGTGACCCCTGCAACTAGCCTTCTGAGCCTCGAAGATGATATTATACTCAATACCCTGCACTGCACTGTTATGGGGCACTATGAGACCACGTGGTGTATCAAACGATATAGCTGAATGATTGGGAGGGTGATACGTAAGCGCTGTAAGGCCATATGCAGCGTGCTGAGTTTCGACACTTCGTTCAGCTGAGTTTAGACTGGAAGAACAGTCGTCTTCTGCTACGATGCTGGCAATTCTAGACGGTTGATCTGTCATGGACCCCAGACAACCTTCATTTGAGTTTCTGCACGTCTAAAGTATCTAGGGTTTGAGGTCAACTTTTGATATGATTCGTGTGAGGAAACTGCTAGTTACCGGGTGTTGCTGGGCTCTTCCGAATCTTCCTAGCAGTAACCCTCCACAGAAGTTGCTGCACCAGAGTCTCCTCCCTTTGCAACGTACAACTCTATCGATGATTGAGTTTGATATTATGCTCGCTTAAAAGCTTCTGTCGCTTCCTGGGTATCTCACACGTAGACGATCACCGTGAATAGGTTAATGTTCTCTGTCCAGAAACTCTCAGGTCCCATGGGGCTGATAACATGAACCCAGGCACAGTCATCGGATAGTCACAGAAAACATAGCTTCAAATCAGAAAGGACATCTTCTCATATCTAGTTCGTACCTCTAACATCGACTGAAATAATCAACTTTTGATGGTTCGTGTTCCAATTTAACCCTTGACAATCTCGCCGGGACCACTGCTGGCCTTGCCTTCCATCTCAAGCTGCACCTCCTCACGAACGATTTCTCTAACGTCTTGCCAACCGGCACCGTTCTTGACAATGGTGACACGGCGGGGCTGTTGCTCAAGGCCGACAAATTGTTCGGGCTGAACAGCCTTGAAGCTGAAACCTTCTTGGCCGCCAAGCGCTGTCTCAACTGCCGATGAGAATTTGGCAGGGTGAGCAGTGGCAAGAGCAATGTGGTGAGCGTTGGGTGCGCGTTGGACGGAGCGCAGGGCAGCAGCAATACCGATGGCGCTGTGGGGGTCGAGGATGTACTTGCCCTGGTGGACGGTACCCTGTGTAGCGTAGGCACCGCTGTTCTCGCCAACAGGGGTCATGCCGTTGCCTGAGGCATATGTCTGGGTGATCTGCTCAAGAGTCTGCTTGTCGGATACACGCTCAGACTCGAAGTCCTCGTGTGCAGCGTCCAAAATAGCCTTCTCGACACCGAAACCGCCATCGGTCTTGAGTGCTTGCAGCCAGGTCTTGACCTGCTCGCCAGCAGCCTTGCGGCGCTCAGTGACACTGCCACTGCCGTTGACGCGGTAGGACAGGTACCACAAGAGACGCTCGAAGTTGCTGCTGACCAAGATATCCATGGCAGGTGCCAATGTCTCCTTAACACCATCAAGATGTGCCTTTGCGCCGTCGTGCTCGAAACCGCCCTCAGCCTCGCGGCCGTGGACAGGCTTCTTCTCGTAGTGACCGCTGCGCCAGAAGCGGTGCAGAATGTCGTTCTCGTTTGTGGCAATGACGAGCTTGTCTACGGGCAGACCCATGCGCTTGGCGAAGTAACCGGCAAGAATGTCACCGAAGTTACCAGTGGGAACGACGAAGCGAACTTGAGGGTTGGAGGAGTCGAGAGCGCGAGCGAGTGTGAAGTATGATTGGAAGTAGTAGGTGATTTGTGCGAGGATACGAGCCCAGTTAATGGAGTTGACAGCGGCGAGGCGGTGGGTGCTGTTCATGTCGGCGTCACCGAAGAGAGCCTTGACGAAGTCCTGTATATCATCAGCATTTTGTTGGAGGTATTTTCATCATTGTATAAGTACCTGGCAGTCATCGAAAGTGCCATCAACGGCCAAGTTGTGAACGTTGGCATCAAGGACAGTAGTCATCTGAGCCTCCTGAACAGGGCTGACCTTGCCCTTGGGGTGCATGATGAAGACCGAGACGTCCTTCTTGCCGCGCAAACCATAGATGGCAGCAGAACCAGTGTCTCCACTAGTAGCACCAACAACGGTCAAATGTTGTCTGTCAGTGCCCTCCTTGCCCTTGTTCATGCGCACGAGGAAGTACTCGAACAGGTTGCCGACAAATTGAAGTGCGACATCCTTGAAAGCAAAAGTGGGACCGTGGAACAGCTCCATCAGATGCAGGTTCTTGCTCTTGTCAAGAGTGACGACGGGTGTGACATCCTTGGCGCGGAATGTGGCATAACTGCGGTGGATGATGTCTTTCAGGTCGGCGGAGGGAATTTCGCTTTCGGAGATGTACAAGCTGAAGATTTCAAAGGCGAGCTCTTGGAAGGAGAGGTTGCGCCATTTGGTTTGCCAGTCTGAGGGCAGTGCAGGAACTTCTTCAGGGATGAACAGACCACCGTCTGCTGCAAGACCCTTGAGTACGACGTCTTCGAATGACAGCTAAAACAGCTTCTTCTCAGTTGGAGACCTTGTCGTAGGGGAAGTGGTGTATTCATACGTCGTAAGAGCCTCCTCTTGTGCTCAGGTAGCGTTGCGATGCTGTGTGCGATGCCATCTTGATACTCTCTCTTGTCGTCTGTGTCGCTCAATGCTTCTTCTCCTTTCTCCCTTGCTCTTTCAAAAGATCGTAATTCGTGATTATGTCAATTGTGAGTGAGTCACGTACTTCTACAAAACATTCAACCAAGTTCCAAGAGCCGTTCCATCGCTGACCCCTCGGTCTAACTTCTTGTTCTGGCCAGAGCGTCATCCCCACCAAATTTGCGGCGAAGTCGGAGGTGCTGCCATTCAACATCGCCCGAACACGCTCGATAAAAGCAACACGATCACTACGATGTAGTCGCGTACCAGGAAGGTCTATATGTTCCAGAACGCAGGCAAGTTGTAAGCGCAAGACCTGAAGATCAAACAGTCAGAGATTCTCAAAAAGCGAGAAGCGCTCTGAATCACTTGCACATTCTACCATGCAGCTTGACGCTGTGCCCGTATATCTTTGAGTAACCCTGCTGCTGTAGTCCGCTTTCAGATAGCAGTGAACATGGTAAGCATATATCAATAGACGTATGTGACTGCTTGCAGTAAGTTCGGTCTCTGCAGTCAGACAATCTTTCAAACTTTCTACCATTGCCAACCACCACATCTTTTCAATTCCTGTCCTATGCATCAAGAACCACGATCGGAAGCACAATGAGAAGAGCGAGACCGTCGTTCAAGACGAGAAATGTGCAGCGGACAAAAAGTACTGCCAGAATCCCCATTCGCGTCCCCAGGCTTCACCACCTCAAAAAGGCGTATATTATATCACGACACAGTTTCAGTACCAGTCTGTCCAGAACTCTGCTAATTAGTCAAACAGAGCAAAGATCAGAAAACTCTGCTAGTCAAACAGAGCAAACGTCCTAAGTGCACAGGCCGCATCAAATGGTATAAAACAGCGCTCTCCCTCGCCCTCCTCTTTCTCTCATTAGTCGACTTTACTTCAAAGAATCTTTTTCTTTAGTTTGTCTTCTTATCTGAACTCTTCAAAAGAGCCACAGAACTCCAACCTGGCGGATGAGCTATATCCCCGATGCCCTAGAGTGATACCGAGTATCTTGGCTCCGGCCTCGATGGTGATGATCTCGACCCTTTCAGGCGTCTGGCTTCGGTCGGTTTGACTGGGTGGGCGTTGGCGGACTTCTGACAGGCCTTCTCTTTTTTTTCATCAAATGTTTACCTGGCCTATGGCTGGGCTTTGAAGAAGAAAATCTCGGCATCGCCCTATGAAAACCCTGCACTCCACCCTATGCTGCCCATTTGGCAAGTAAGTACACTACTTGTGTATGCTGAAGCATTGTCATGTCTTTGTTGTCTTGTCTGACAGGCATTTCTATCAAGCCTGCAGGAGACTCCATACACCAAACATCATATCATGTCTGTCCATACTTCCATATGTTGCTTCATGATATCCTATTGCATTCTTTCATTCCATCTAATCAGTGTCTTTACTTCACTGCCTATGGCAGATGTCCTAGTCCGCTCCCATCTGCATGCCTCCACCTTCCTCTCCGAAAACAACCACTATCTTTCTCTGTACAGACTACCTATCTCATGTGTTTCCCAGACATGGCTCTCCCATGTTTTGCAAACACTCTGCTGTCTTTTGCTTCTGTAATAATGCCTGTCACTTTGAGCCTCCTGAAGCATGTATCAAGCATGGCTGCACGACCCCTTGAGCCTACTCTTACTTACCACGGGAATATAGAGCGGCAACATGTAGAAGAGAGCATGGACGCACGCCCAAGGATCCCACAGGCAATCTCTAGTCTTCAAGAAGCAGAAAAGTGTCTATTGAAGTGGCTCTGGCTCAATATCGGCAAAACCTTGCAACACATGACTACAGGTCCCAGAGGCTCTGAGGTACTCTAGAACGAGTTCAGAGCTCATGCTATCGAGATCGAGATCGAGTGAGTGTTTGCAAGGGCGCCTTTAGCCTTGCTCGTCGTTATCTCCTGGCGGCAGTACGATTCTCCATAACAGACTTGCTCTTGCTGACAATAGCGAGACCTGTTGCCGCACCATCTCACGGAGTCGGATCTTCTTGCGTTATCTCGGCGGTGCCCCTGTCTATCCTTTTTCAAGACAAGGCTGCGCAATGTAATGATGAGCAAATCTTCACATTCGTTATGCGCATGCCCAGACGAACTGTCAATATAGATGCCTCCACTGACGACCCAGATACTCGCTACAGCGTCAACCAGGGACTGCCATTCCTTGTGTAAATATTCAGGACTCGTGAATGGCAGAGACGCAAGATCAAACACACTCCAAGTCTTGTGCATTCAAGCAAGACACTTAAAACATGTACATGCATGTTGGGAAATATCATGCTTTCCACTCTTATAGCCCCCGGTTCATCAAAATATCATTAGACATGGCTCTATCTCACATTCATCTTTGACCTTGGTAGACACAAAGGAACGCATGCTCTGGACCGATATTAAGGATAATCACCTTCTTATAGGCTGCACGTTCGGTCATCATTAATTGAGACATGATCTGTGTCAAGTACACTTGCTAGCCCTGAATCCAGATATATACTTGGTCCGACATTCATACAGAACTGCTTGATGCCGTGCTAGGGAGACCTTGTCCTATCGTTTTTGACCTTGACCATGATTCAGATCCCACGAGCCGTCAGTTGAGTCCTTGTCTTGTGCCGAAAGAAAGTGTTTCGACAAGCAGGCGAGATGGCCCGCTAACGTTGCGACTTGCATCGAGACCTAGTTTACATTGTGGTCCACTATAGGACGGGTGACTTTATCGAAGATCTTCCAGATTTGTTTGCCCGGCTGATGTACAATGGGACAGAGTTGAGGTTAGTGGAACACGACACAAGAAGTTGGAGCGAGGACAGGCCCAGAGGAAGGCCCTGCTATGCCACTCGCCCTGCATGTTATAGCCGCTCTTTTGTGCAAGCACCTTCCTAACAATTCACTGGCAGACAGCATGAAGGGTGTGAGACGTAGAATAAATCTATGTGGAAATTGACGCTTGAACGTTGATGATCATTATATTGTGGTGGGTGGTGGGAGACATAACACAAAACTCCCCGGTCCATGCGAGAACGAAGAAAAAGAAGACCAAAACCCAGTCTGTGAAAGAAGAAAAGAAGAAAAAGCTCCACATGTCCCAACTGTTGTTTCCCTTTCTCTTGGTATCATTTTGAGTTGAATTCTTTTTAAACAGAGACCTCGACACGGCCCTCGTTGCCGGGGGCGCCGCCGCTGAGGCTGGGGAGGAGGTAGGTGATGTCGTCCTATAAATGCTATTAGAAGTTGTCACAAGAAGCAAGTGCATGAAATAGCTTACCCAAGGGTGACGGTACAGACCAGTGCGCAGTCTCTTCTGGTCGAGGAAGTGGGCAATAAGACCGATCGAACGACCAAGGACGAACAGACCGTTAAGAACACCCATCTTGAGGTAGTCCTCAGCCTCCTCGGAGGTGAAGGCACCGCAGTTGCGGACAAGGTCGACGAAAGCGACAGCAACGGCACCATCAACGTTAAGAATCAGGTTGTCCTTCTTGGAGGTGGTGACAGTCTCGACGGCGAGGGCGTAATCGAGGAGGGGAGTGCGGGGGAAGTTGGCCTTGACGTACTCCTTGACGAGTGAGACACGGAGATCGGGGTTGTTGCGCGACTTGACACGGTGACCAATACCGGGAATGAGCTTGTTCTCCTTGCGCATGGTGTCAACGAAATCACGGGGAGAAAGACCCTTGTCGTAAGCTCTGGTGAACTCCTCAGCGGCACCGTCGAGAGCACCACCGAAACGAGAACCGATGGTCAAGAGACCAGCAACGAGCGAGGAAATGAGATCCTTGCCGGCACGGGTGGTAATGATGGTGTTCATGGCACCAGAAACGGCAGGACCGTGGTCAGCAGTAAGCATGAGAACCATCTCAAGGAACTTGCTGGCGAAGTCGGGAAGACGGCGGCGGAACCACAGAAGGGACATAACACCACCGATACCAATGTTCTCCTTGAAGACGTCGGAGATGGGCATACCGGCGTAAAGGAGCTCCTGACCACGGTCGTCGGAGATGGTGGAGATGAAGGCAGCGGGCTTACGGATGAGACCGAGCTCCTGGGCCCATGAGTAGTCGATGGGGATCTTAGGAACAGCGGGCTCGGACTGGGGCTGGATGGTGCCGTCGGCGACGAGCTTCTGGTAAAGGTCGGCAAGAACCTTGGGCATGTCCTCGAAAGTGTCGGGGACGTAGAAACCGGCATCCTTCATCGACTTGTTCTTCATGGCAGCAGTCTCGAGCTGAGAGTTGGCGAACGAGCCAGCGTGACCGAACTGAACCTCGGTCTTGAGCATGCTGGCGACGGTACCAATGGCCCAGGCAACAATGGGCTTCTTGATCTGACCAGACTTGACGGCCTCAATGACGCGGTACTCCTCGACACCACCGACCTCACCGAGAAGGAGAAGGATCTTGGTGTTGGGGTCCTGCTCGTAACGGAGCAAGTGGTCAATGAAAGTAGTACCGGGGTATCTGTCACCACCGATGGCAACACCCTCGCAGACACCGTTGGTGGTCTGCTCAATGATGTTGTTGAGCTCGTTGGACATACCACCAGACTTGGAAACGTAAGAGACGGAACCGGGACGGTAGAGCTTGGAGGCAACAATGTTGTCCATCATACCACCAGTGTTACCGATCTTGAAAGCACCGGGCTTGATACCACCAACGGTGGCAGGACCGATGATGGTGACACCCTTCTTGGCGGCAACGTGGAGGATCTCACGAGCGCGCTATTCTGGTGTTAGCACTTGTTACGATTGCTCGTTTGAAAGACAAAAACTCACTCTCTCGGGCACACCCTCAGCAATGATGGCAATAGTCTTGATTTGAGGGTACTCCATGAGCTCCATGGTGCTCTGGTAGACGGAACGCGAAGAAGCAAAGTTGACAACAGTGTCAACATCGTCGTGCTTGCCAATGGCCTTCTCGGTGCTCTGGTAGACAGGGAGAAGAGTCTCGCTGGTGCCCCAGTACATCTTGCTGACGAACTGACCACCGAAGGTGTAGATGATACCGGCGACCGAGGGAACCTTTCTCTTGCAGATGAAGTCAAAGTCAAGCATGCCCTGGACAGCCTTGGGCTGCAGACCGTAGACGAAACATCTCGTCTTGGGGTGGAAGAGGGTGTGAGAAGGAGTAGGGCTCAGCGCTCTGCTGGGTGCAGAGAAGCGGGTGATGTTGTCATTGGGCTGGCTGGTTCCGTTGACTGAGGTGGAGGCAGCAGCCGGGGTGGATGTGGTTGCGGAAACCATTGTGAAAACTGCGAGGAGTGCTGTGTCAGTAGGGTCGTTCGCAATGAGGAGCTTTGGGAGAGAAGATGAGGAGCGGTGGAGGGAAGGACAGACAATGAGACACGTGAGCAAATAGATGGCTTCGAGCTTGGACAATTGCTACAAACGCGATGCTGGAGCAATGCTGTGCGAGATTGGAGCTGTAGATGTGCAGGGGAAAGGCAATTGGAAGAGTGCTGCGAGGGGAGACGGGGTGTGCAAAGCTTGCCGAAGCTGACTCGGCGAGAGCAACAATAATTCAGAGCTTACTTACAGTGATATCAAAAGCGACAACAGAAGGAAGAGAGAGGGAGGGGGAAGAGAGGAAAGGTCGGACAGGCAGAAGATGAATGACCAAAGGAGATGAGCAGATCGGACGAGGCAGGAGGAGGTAAGACTTGGTCGACAAGCAATATTGTTCGACTCGTCGCACGCAGAGGCGCTTTGCTGAGGCTTCAACCGCAGGGCCAAAAGTCCGAGGGGTGCAGGGGTCCGGTTGAGGTTAGTGCGATCCGGTCGCCGGTGCGAGTCACTGATGCTTTTTGGCGCGCCCGTTGCGTTTCCTGGGTTTGTGTGGGTTGGAAATTCCCCGACGAAGCCGATGCGCCCTTCTGTGACAGCCGCTCCAAAGAGTGCACGGCTCTCCTCAAACCACCCGACTCCGGCCGTGAGCAAGCCAAAAATCGTACCATCATCAATTTCCCCCTTCATCTGCTGCTAGTATTGGGCAAGGCTTGCGGGAATTGTTGGTGACTGTCATGATGTGTCGAAACTCTGCGAGACGTCCAACAGCCGTGACAAAGCGCTGAGTGAGCGGCATCAGCGGGCTCGACATCAATGTGGGTATCTTGACCAGACGACCGGCCCGAGTCACGGCTGCTGTTGCTGCTGCACCACCGCGCTGACTGTGTGTTTCCGTGCCTCTTGACTCCTGGGTGTTTAACGTGTCCTCTTTGTTTCGTTGCGGCGGCGTGTGCTTCGAAGCTCTCTCCACAAAACCCCTGTATAAAATTAGCATTAGCAGCATAATCAGCCCACTCACCACTCTTCCCAGCGCTTTTGCGTTGCGGGATCGGCGTTTTTGGTCGACCCAACGGCTGCGCTAACACGCCCCGCCCACGCTAGCGAGAGCTCACCGTCTGCACCCTTCTGCGGCCACCTGGAGCCAAGACCCGACAATATTCTCCTCGATCTCATCCACAGCTCCCCTCCTCAAAGAGTGCTCTCCCGAATCCATCCAGTCCAAAGTCTCCGACACCTTCATTGCTCTCTCTTCCCAATTGGCGTCTCCTTGATTGTGTGATACCCACCCCTTCGGACTTTTCGCTTTCACAAACCACCAGGTAAGCACTCGTCAAACAAGCTCCCTAGCACCAGCATCCTCCTACCTGTGTATCCAAAATTGGCTCTCGGTGAACAAAGGTGATTCGTCGATACATTGCCCGTCGGACTTTTGCAAGTCTCATGGTCCATGTCTCGCATATCACTTCCGTGCGCCGTGCCTGTATCTCTCAACTCTTGTTGAGCCGAAAGCACACGACTTTTGTTGCCGCAAGCCATTCCTCATTGCATTGCTGTTGCTCCTAGCTCTTCACCACTTTCCTCCTCTTGCTTCCTGCTCTTCGCTCTCTCTCTCTCTTCTTGTCCTTGCTCTTTCCCTAATCTCGTCCTTACTCTACCTCTCGCTTCGACTCTTCGACTGGTCTTGTTTGTCGTTGCTCACTTTTCCTCGTCAGTTCCTTTTTAGCAATCATGTCCGCAAAGTCGATCCTCGAAGCCGATGGCAAGGCCATCCTCAACTACCACCTTACCAGAGCTCCCGTCATCAAGCCCACTCCTCTTCCCCCAGCTGCCAACCACAACCCTCACGCCAAGCTCTGCTCCCTCTACTTCCCCGAGGGTGCTTCTCCCAAGGATATCCTTGACGAGGCCGAGGTCAAGTACCCCTGGTTGCACGAGTCTGGCGCAAGATTTGTCGCAAAGCCCGATCAGCTCATCAAGCGACGAGGCAAGAGCGGCCTTTTGGCCTTGAACAAGACCTGGGCTGAGGCCAGAGCATGGGTTGAGGAGCGTGCCGGCAAGACCCAGAGAGTCGAGACTGTTGATGGTGTCCTGAGACAGTTCTTGGTCGAGCCCTTCGTGCCTCACCCCCAAGACACCGAGTACTACATCAACATCAACTCCGTCCGTGAGGTATGTGGCATTTTTCTTTCATTTTTTTCTTTTTCTTCCTTGAATGTCGAAATTCGTCATTGGATCATTCCGGGCTTGTCGAGTTTTTTCTTGATCCTCTTTTTATTGGAAGAAAAGAAGCAAGGGAAAAGGCAAGGACCAGGGTGAAGTTTTCATATGATTGTTTTGCATGTGAAAGTCACGTTGGGCTGGCATTTGAAGCAATTCCCCGGCTATTCTTCTCGGATGAAGGGAGAAATTCCCACCAGTCCCACCAAGCGTGCACAGATATCTCTATCCCTTACACCAACGCACAACATCTGTACCTGCATTAGACCACCGCCCTGTCGATTAACTTGCGGATCTATCCGCTGTCGACTGTCCCCCTTATTACTCCCTCCTCATCATCATCACCATACCACTATCATTATCATGTCCATCATGTCATCGACAACGACTAACATATCATCAATAGGGTGACTGGATCCTCTTCACTCACGAGGGTGGTGTCGATGTCGGTGATGTCGATGCTAAGGCCGAGAAGCTTTTGATCCCCGTCGACCTCAAGGAGTACCCTTCAAACGAGGAGATTGCTGCCACTCTCCTCAAGAAGGTTCCCCAGGGTGTCCACAATGTCCTCGTTGACTTCATCTCCCGCCTCTACGCTGTCTACGTTGACTGCCAGTTCACGTACGTTCTGCATCTCCCAAGCTTTCCATCAGTCTACTAACTCAAGAACTAGCTACCTCGAGATCAACCCTCTCGTTGTCATCCCCAACGCCGATGCCACCTCTGCTGAGGTTCACTTCCTCGACTTGGCTGCCAAGCTCGACCAGACTGCCGAGTTCGAGTGTGGTGCCAAGTGGGCCATCGCTCGCTCTGCCACTGCTCTCGGCCTGAACGTCGCTGACAAGAAGGACACCAAGGTCTCCATTGATGTCGGTCCTCCTATGGAGTTCCCTGCTCCCTTCGGCCGTGAGCTCTCCAAGGAGGAGGCTTACATCTCCGAGATGGATGCTAAGACTGGTGCCTCCCTCAAGCTGACCATCCTCAACGGAAACGGTCGTGTCTGGACTCTTGTCGCTGGTGGTGGTGCTTCGGTCGTCTACGCTGATGCCATCGCCTCTGCCGGTTACGCCAGCGAGCTTGCCAACTACGGCGAGTACTCTGGTGCTCCCACCGAGACCCAGACCTTCCACTACGCCAGAACCGTCCTTGACCTCATGCTCCGTGCCCCCATGCACCCCGAGGGCAAGGTCCTGTTCATCGGTGGTGGTATTGCCAACTTCACCAACGTTGCCTCCACCTTCAAGGGTGTCATCCGTGCCCTTCGTGAGGTCGCTCCTCTCCTCATCGAGCACAACGTCAAAATCTGGGTCCGCCGTGCCGGTCCCAACTACCAGGAGGGTCTCAAGAACATCAAGGCCGTCGGTCAAGAGCTCAAGCTCGACATGCACGTCTTCGGTCCCGAGATGCACGTCTCCGGTATCGTCCCTCTTGCCCTCGTCCCCGGCAAGTACACTCCCGACATCAAGGAGTTCGGTGCATAGAGGAAAAAAAGCAACTACGAAGTTATATGAAAAAATGATTCACTACAGCTCACCATTTTCTTCGGGGTGACACTTTTTTTTCTTTTTCACCCCCCTTTTCACCTTTACAATCATGTTCGAATCCTCTTTTCAGCCTTTTCTAGTCTCGGGTGCTGGGTGCTTGCGTTTTATATCATATTACACTGGAAAGGCTTTACATCTGGTGTAGGTGCAGGAAGCGAAATGGCATAATTCCCCCTTTTTGAAACAAAAATCACAGATACTGTCCCAAATCTCTTCTCAGTCTTGTCGTGTGATTGTCTTCTATATGTGCTATGCACTGCGGCGTCGCAGCTATATCACTGTCTAACAATTGTCGAATCAGTACTAACCACTATTCACGACTTGAGAATGGAAGGTATATATACTTCTTCGTTATCACCGTTGCCATCGTACTCGTATTCGCTGTCGTATTCGTAATTAAGCAACTTCGAGACAAGTAGAAACATGAGACATCAGTCGCAACAACCCTGTCGATCGTCTAGCTGACAGGTACAAGACTCAGACCAGTTCATGCAATACAGCAGATTCTCAACCAACCTAGTCTTGAAAGTGGAGCTACTCGATGTCCTGGAGGATTCAGGATGTATTCACGGACTATTCATTTGCGAACTTAATCAGAAGTGCACAAACATGTTAATCGAGTGGTGACCATCACCCAATGTGGTAGTTGGAGGGAAGCTCTCAACAACTCAGCTTGTATCTCGCAACTAGCATCATACGCTGGTGCCGAGAACAGCTGTAGGAACGCAAGAAGATACTCGACCTTTAACTATTTTTACATGTATCGTATAAGTCAAATTAGTTGACACCGCCCAATGCATTGCTCGCCCACTGGTAACTTCCCAGGAAGACAGCACCACCAATGCTGATCCAAGTGACTCTGGGCTCTACGCCCTTGAAGAAAGCCTTCATGCCTTCTTCTCTGTAAATCTTACCTAGCAAATATGAAGCCGAAACCTTCTCCTTTGCCAGCATCATCCTCGTCTTCAATACATCCAATGGTGTTGTCAGAGCTGCAGCAATACCGCCAGATATGCTTCCGAACACAGCGGACTGGAAGCCAGTGGCGGTCTCCCTTCCATCTCTCCTGGCAGCCCACCTCTTCATACCCTCCCACATAGGAAACTGTATGACTGTGAAAGGCACCTCTCGCATTACTGTGATGCCCCATCCACGATACAACTCTTTTGCCATGACACCATATCCCGCGCTCTTCCTCAAGTCCAGGATACTCGTGAACGCTGCCAGTGAGCTTGGGAACTGTTTGGCTTGTGCTCTTTGCTTGACGACCTCGGTAGGCACACGCACAGCACAAGCTGCCACCTCTCCTAGACTCGCCGCTGCCATGTGCACGCCAGCTTGTTGTGTGGAAGTATGGGTTGGTGAGGAGAAGTTGCGCTTTATGCCATCGTAGGTGACGAAGAAGAGGGCGGCGCCCGGGGCAGAGCCGACGATGGCGGAACCGACACCTGCATAAACACCGCGGAAGCCACCAGCGGCTAGGAAGCCTGAAGAGGATTGGAGGCGGGTTTTGAGCGTGTCGAGAGGGTAGAGGGATGTGTCGACTGTGGTGCCTGCTACTGCGCCTGCCTGTGCGAGGTGTTTGGTTAGCCTTTGTTTAGCTTTTGTTTCAAGGCTGGTCAATCATGTTATGACAAGCAAATAGAATGGGTATGAATTTCATAATGTTATAGCCACTACAGACAGTTGTAGGTGGCATGCAGCTCGGCATGGAGGGGCATTGAATGACGTGAATAGATGGATGAAGCACTTACCAAAAGCGAGCGCAAGTAGGGCGACTCTACCAACGGAGTGTTTTCCTGGATGACTCCTGCCATTGTAAGATGTAGAGCGAATTGAAATCAATTGCTCGTGCTATGATAATGTCAAGCCATGGCGGTTGCTGTCACAAGCCGAAAAGTTGACGCCATGGAATTTGTGAGCAGCTTCCGTGATCGCTCCTGCCCGAGCTTCGGCTGGAGATGCACCGGCCATCCGTTCGACAACATACCAGCATTCCATCATTCCATATCATATATCGACTTTCGGTCAAAATCCGAGCTTTGCGATGAGATGTTCACGAAATCGCTCGTGAGGTACTCATTTGAGCCCATCGCCCAAAGAAAGTTCGATGAAATTTTGTGGCCGATATGTCGGGGCAAGAAAGGTTTGGGTATGCTTGTTACTGTCAACACATCACCTTACTCTGCACATGAAATGCTGACAGATCATTTCAGGACTTGCAATCAGCGGCGGAGTGGACTCCATGGCCCTTGCTATCCTATGCAAGCGAGTACGCGGATTTAGAACACCCCCGATGACTGCATTCATCGTGGATCATCGTCTTCGACCTGAGAGCACCAAAGAGGCCCAATCTGTAGCCCAGTATCTTGGTCGCTTCGGTATAAAGCACAAAGTCCTAACTGTGGACTGGAAAGGAGTTTCTGATCCTAGTCGAACCCCAAATCTTGAATCTGCAGCTCGCAGGCTGCGTTTTCAGGCCCTCGGCCGTGCCTGTGCCGCTGCAGACATAGATACTCTTCTTTTAGCTCACCATGCAGACGACCAAGCAGAGACCGTGCTAGCAAGGATACATGGTGGATATCTAGGAACCGGTCTGACAGGCATCCAGCCCAAGATGCCTATTGGAGAATGTCACGGAATGTACAAGGTGTCCAAGTCTGGTCACCTGCGACACTTAAACTGGGATGGGGTTTCACCCTTCTTCGTGGAATCTGGCGGAGTCATGATCCACCGACCGCTACTCGATTTCACAAAGTCAGAACTCATTGCCACTTGCACAGCTCATTGCGTACGTTGGCACGAAGACGCGACGAACGCGGATCAGACCTTGACTCCCCGCAATGCGATCAGGCAATTGCTTCAACGTCAAGCTCTGCCTGCTGCCTTGAGGTCAGATCGGCTGAGAGAGCTGGCTGCGCATAAGTGGAGTGATCTAAACTCGTGTGAGAAAATAGCTGCGGCCTATTTTGAACGATGTCCCGTTGAAATAAACACCCAAACTAGCTCTGTATCATTCCAGGTCCATCCAGATGTCGAGACGAAGTTGAGTCGTGAGAGGAATTGTCAACTGGTAGCCGCACTACTGATGCGCAAGTTCTTCTCTTTGGTGGAAGATCAAAGTAAACTTGCGCTGAAAGACCTATTTCGGTCAGTGAGTTTCGTCTTCCCATCCACCTTTGCAGATTGGCAACCAGGTTCAAGCACTGTCAATCTCGGAAATGTCACTTTGGCCGAGGATCCTTCATCCCAAGAGAAAGTAATGGACAAGCAGAAGAGATACTTCATCTTCCCACGACCGCTAACAACACCGGAACGATTTACCCAGACTCTTCTAGAAGTTACAGAGGACAACCATAGCAAATCAAACGAGCCTGTCTGGACAGAAACAAAGCTTTTTCATGACCGGTGGTGGATCAAGCTAAGCTATATACCAGCCAGTACTCCTGTGGGGACGACTGTGGTGATCAGATTCTTGAGAAGGGGAGAATCCTTGAAGACCCACCGATGGCTTGATAGATATCGGCTCGCTCTCCTCCCACCAGGAAAGCTTCGTCACACGATCCCCGTGATTGTGGAGACAGTCAAAGTCAAGGATCTTGATGGACTTGTAAATACAGAAGAGAAAATCCTAGCTTTCCCAAGCGTGGGTGTAACAAGCCCTGGTTGCTCAAGACTTAAAGCTAAGATGAGCAGAGCGTCTGAGCCCAAGGTGGTTGGTGACAGCCCATGGCAGTACACCTGCATTTACAAAGACATCGATTTCCAAGAAAGCGGCAATCATACTCGCCAAGATCGAACCTCGAAAAAAGGTCACTCACCCCGTCTCTGACGGTCCAACAACACTCGGTTGTCAAGAACTAGATGTTCAGCTTGAGACGTCTCGACCGGGCGGTCTTCATCAGCCAGAATGGACTGGACCAAAATAGAAGAACGCATCCATCCAGGAACGGAGTTATCCTATTCGGCCCCAGGTACATGAGTTACAGGCCTCATTATGGTGCAGCTAGAGAAGATCTCTGTTCGCTCTCTGACGGAGCGAAACAGCGCAAGCCACTTCCTGAATTCGTGATCACCATCAACAGTGAGGGCTTAGGATTGACTATGCTCGAGCCGAGACAGAGGATTCATGCGCTACATGCACGAACAAGCATGCGGTCCTTGACTTGCAGCAAACCTCTGCTGGTGATCCGTCGATCCTGCCAACCCGCATAGCGCAAGTAAGCAGAAATCTCCGAAGCTGATCAATTGGCCTGCCGGAGGGTTCATGGGCACTGTACCTTTATATTTGGACTCGATTGAAGAGGCACCAATAGTGACATGTGAACAAGATACATACAGAGTACATGTGTCGAGAGAAGGTTTATTGAAACTTACGTGCAAGCGGCCAGCATTGTGGAGGATGCTTATCTGCGTGCCGTGCCTCAAATGCCAACTCTGACGGCTGGGCCTGCCGCTGTGGACCTGACTTCCAAGATCGGGAATCAGTCAGCAAGACAAGCAAGCATCCTTGATCAAGGCCCGCCTTGGACTCAGAGGGGGTGAGATTGGAGCGCCTTATAAATGTAGGTCTGATGGACAGTGTTCAGGCTTGCATATATAGATTGATTCTCGCGTGAGCCTGAAAACTGAGCCATGGGTTGAATCGTGGCAGCATCTTGTGCAACGGGTTAAAAATAATAGAATTAAGGTAGACCCCGAGCCAGTTGGTCGGCTCATGGAAACCAAGCTTCAGTGTTGACAGCGGGGTTCAACCATGCTGAATCTGCGAATTGTCAACACAGGATTCATGCAACCTTGCAGCTTGAGGCAGAAGATCTATGATGAGTATTTGCCGAGAGCGAATCAACTCGAATTACTTATGATATGTATCTCATCGCAGACTCGATCGCCATATCATAGTTGCATCGCAGGAGAATCTATGCATGAGCGTCATCATTGTTCGGACATTTCAGAGAGTTTCCCCATGCAAGCCGCAAGCCACGACAAGCCTACCAAGCCCAGACCAGATTGCTTGCTGACTACCAAAAGTTTCCTTCAATCAAACACGAGATGCATTGCAGTCTCGAGGAGAGGTCGAATGAGCAGTGTCTCGCGAAAACGAGCCTTGAACGCCGAGACAATAGATTATCAGCCCAAGCAGCAACCTTGAACTTCATGTCCGAAGATGTCATCTTACGGTAGGGCTTACAGACATCGTCAAGTACTTTACTGCCATGCACAGATGCTGATCCTCTTCAAGGAGAATATCAAGGATAACCGGCAGCGAAGCTTGACCGGCCGACCCCAAGCTGTACTCATCCCTGCAAATGCTGCTGCTCTGCCGCCTCTCAGCGCGTGCTTTGGAGCCACCGACACGTTGCATACTCCACTGTCCCGACTTCAGTCGCATGCGGTCAACTCAAATTTACGAGACCCTGCCTGTATGATACATGCCCTCGTGATGTTCGGGCTGAGATTGTTGCGGCAGACCCAGTTTAGAGAACCACGATTGCTACCCACACTATGAATCCTTCTATATCCGGATGCGGAACAAGGTCAGTAGTCATATTTTTTTAGCCTCACACCAAACCTACGGTAAGCGGAGAAAAGGTGACCACTGATATATTTGTACATTTGAGTTGCGCATGTCAGTGTATATAAAGGTAGATGATCTCGCCCAGGTTTGTACATGTCAACACTGAACTCTGATCACCTTTTGTTGTCCTGCATAGCTTTGCGTGCTTGAGCATACCTGCCGTACCTTGCGTAGCAGTCTGTCGTCCCTCGTTCCTGCAGACTCTCGTTTCTTCTCCAAGATGCACACTCGCTCTTCGTTGCTATTGCCGCTGGCATGGTCAGCCTCCTTCTTGACAGGAGTGAACGCACAGTACCCGGAATGTGAATCCTATGGTATTGACTTCGTCAACAATGGAAACGTACGTGATTGTCACAGATCATATAATCGGAGTCTGCTAACTTTACCTGCAGTACTTCATCAACATAGCCTCGAACCAGTCCTTTACTTCAGTCACGGAGTTCAATCGTAAGCAAAATTCTTATGGATAGTATTGTATACGCTGACCACGGAAACAGAATGCCAAAACGACACTGCCAATGTCGAACTTGTCAACTGGGATACGGGAGATGAATACATCTGCTCAGACATCCCTCTGCTACCAAACTTGACCCCGGAGACATCCACCTGTAACATTGAGAAGGAACAGATGGTCTCGGGCGTTTGGGGATTGATCCTTATCTCCAACAACGGTGAAGCTGACCCTCTTGCGGCCCAAAGAACTTTCACGTTGACCGTCGGCACACAAGCAACTTCTACTGTAAGTATTATCTGCCATATTTGCGGCACAAGAAACTAATGAGAATAGGTTACACCAACTATTACTTTCAACATGACGACAACTCCAACTGTTACCTCTCACTCGACTTCTTGGGTCGTGAACACTACAACAGTCAACAACACTCACACCATCACTGAGCCGGCTGTAAGTGGAAATATGCTATATCCATCAGTGCTGAACTAACAATACCAGGCTACACGATGGGTCACAATCACTCCCGACCCTGTAGTGGTCACAAAGACAGCCAATTTGACCCGCACTCTGAAGACGTGGACACGCACCGCAATTGTGTACACAAGCACTGCAACAGCTAGCTGCACAGTTCCTCCCCGTCCTCAGCAGCCCGATCCACCATGCACCAGATGGCCCCGCCTAATTCAAGTACCTTCTGGCGTGCACATCGCTAGAGACGTAAAGGAGGACTATGCCAGCATCAAGAGACGACTGGCAGACATTCGAGCCAGAAGAGCTGCCGAGATCGATGCAAGAGATCTGGCCAAGAGGACTGCTGATGCGGCTACCATTACTGTCACTGCCACTGTGCCCGTGAACTCGACTGTGAGTTTTGCCTTTCAAATCTGCCAGGCAAGGAAGAGCAAAAAAGCTGACAACAGTACAGATCACCTTCACAGCCGCGCCAACAACTGTTCTGAACATTGTCTTGAGCAGCTCGACTGTCACCTCGTAAGTTCTTCCGCTGCAAACTCGTTTCACGCATGGATGTACTAACACTTCTTCCAGAACACTCCCACCAGCTACCGTCAAGACCGGCTATGCAACGGCATTGCTCACTCTACCTCCTGTCACAAAGACTGCCTTCACGATCAACACAGCTTACTCATGGCAAACCAAGACCATGACAGCCACTTTCGTCAAGATGACCACTGTGACACCCACAGGTGTTATGACTGCTTGCAAGAGCATGGGTGGACACTTTGGAAACGGATGGTAGAAAGAATATGTTTTACGAGTTGTCGTCTTTTGTATGAATTTCGTTCCTTTATTTCTTTGTTTTATCTGGGCGAAAATCATGGTCTAGGATTTTTGGGTATAATCATGGATGGCTATTGTGTATATGGAGTGTTCTGGCTAAGGTTACTGGGTGGAAATCTGTGGTTGTATAGCTTTCTTCTTCTTCTTCTTCAGACTGTTACACGCAGACATCTTTTTCTTATTTATTCCTCATTTCTCTTCAGTAATGAGATCCGTGAACACTATATCTTTTTCGGTGAGAAGAGATGGAGCAAATCAAACCTCTTTCACATTAAATGCACAAAAATCCTTTCTGCAAAAACGCCATGCGTGAACCAAAATAGAAGCCACCCCAAACTCTCTACATATACTTGTTACATGCACATCCGGCACTCCACTCAATTTTCCGAACCTACAGAAGGATTGCAGCGGCAACCAGCGAAAAAAAAAGATCACAATAATACGAGTTTGCGGATATAGTCATCCTACAAACACGAGGCGTTCTTTTTGCAATCTTGTGAGCAATAAATGCTTCCTCGCTCAGGATTGATGGCTTGAAGAATCGAGGAGTAGCGAGGAGTGGTTGAAGCAAGCTTTGAAGTGGCAGCTGCAAGGGCTGAAAGTCAAAACGTTTGGCCGACGTCTGGCTTTTCTGTTCAGCAGATGTTTGTTGCTCGCGATGCAAGGTATTCTTTGTTTGTTGGTGCTATTGCGCTTTCCTTCCATGTGCTGTGTGCACATGGACTTATCTTGCTGTCGCATCCAGCAGTCGCGTTTTATGCCAAAACCGAATCTCTCGGACTCATTGGTACGGTCGCGACTTCCAAGAAATCACCTACAAGTCAAAGTGCTCTGAACCAGAGACCACAAGCTATAAAATTGCACGATGTGTGTTGAAGAGGCACCGAAAACGAGGATGAATTAGAGTAAAGAGGCTAGGGTCATGATATAAAGCCTCCCACCAAGGCACGAATGGGTTGAGCTAACAGATTGATCCAGTGGTACTGTTCCTCTTGCTCTTACGGTGAACAGAGCTGCCATGATACAGCACAGTCTTTCTGTTTTGCTATGAGAGCAGTTGCGAGCACAAGAACGCATGATCTTCGTTCTTCTGATCCTTGCTTCATATCGTATCAGGTCGGGTTTTTCCAGTGCTTGAGGATATTTCTCCGGCAAGTAGTGGCTCCTTTCGGCATCAAGGAAACCCTTTCATCCCGTCACACATGAGCCTGTATAAGACTTCCTTTGTTCCACCCTGACGTATCATTTGCCTCCTAGCTTCTTGCCTAGAAGCCATGCATGCCATTAGCGTCAACATCTTGATCAAAACCATTCCACATATTTTCAAACGGCAGTCCTAGTCCCTCAAACGAGAAGCCCAGATCAGTTGTCGTGGTCCCAAAACCAGCGAGGTCGAAAGCGAAATCTTGTTGCAAAGGTTGCAACACTACATCTTCAACATTAATAGCCGGAGGATTCTGCTCCCGAGCATGTTGTTGAATATGGGGCGAGGCTGCAGAAGCAACGGCACTTGAGGAAGAGGAAGTAGAGAGCTTGTTGATGACACGAGAAATAGGTTCGTCGCATTGGTTGAGGAAGATGTCAGCGAGGTCCCAGTCGGAGTCGTCGCGGGCGGAACGGAGACGTTTGCGAAGGGCTTCGAGGCTGCGTTTGCAGGTTTCACGTGCGGAGGGGTCGGTTGTTTCGATAGTGCAGCGGAGGAGTATCATCGCCGAAGAGGCTAGTAAATGCGCAGTGTCTGAAGAAGAGTTGTCAGTTTTGGTCGAGACGTAGCGGACGATCCAATGACTTACATGGCAACCACCACTCGGCTAGATGTTGACTTGTCAGAGCACATACAAAGTCTGCGATCTCGCGTGCCGAACTTCTCAACACAGAAAGACGATATCGTAGAACATCACTACTGTTGTCAGGTTTTTGACCGTCGGAGCTCGCAACCTGAAGACGTTAGCTGAATATCGTACAAGGTATCATCATCGAGCACACCTTCAGTTCGATTCGGGCGAGCATGAGCTTTGTTGATAGGAAACAAAAGTGCAAATTACATGCTCCAGGTCCTTTTCCTTCCTCGAGTGGTTGAGTAAAGTATGGTGGCAAGTCTGCTTCCCACTGATCTAGGTCACACGCCAGCTTGCGAAGCTCTCGTGGAACTTTAGCATCGAAAGGCCGGCGAAGATCATCGGCGATGTGTGTGATCTCGCCCGTGATCTCGCACAACTTGCACAATTGAATGAAGTGCTCCGCGCCCTGTTGTCGATAAACGTTCTCCTTGCCAGGTGTCAAGAGCATTGCATGTGTGGGCAATGGCACATCATACTGGCCCTTGGTCAATGTGGCTGGTGTTCCATGGGCTATAGCAGACCTTTGAAAAGTTAGCTTGATCGAAGAGGCATTTTCCCTGAACTCACATTCTGTTACTGATCAGAACTGCCCACCATGTCCGAATCCTCAGACGTTTCTCATGTTCCGAACATGCCCAATTGATTGGGTTACGGTTCATACCAAAAGTATGAGCAAGTGCTAGAGTTCGCCCTTCATTGATAATGTTACCCACGATAGAGTTTACCGGACGGCCAATCATATCGAGTACGCTGCTGAGTATAGTCGAAACACTGGACTCCATAAAATCTTCCTGTAAAGCAGCAACAGCCACATTGCAAGCATAGATCGGGTCAGGACGAGGATGATTTCTTAGTTTAGGTGATCGGTCCCAGGACGACAATGCATTAGTGATGATGTAAGACCACAATGTAGAAGATATGCCTATCGCTCCATGTTTCTTGATGGCTAGCTCGTCAAGGATAGGAAAGCAAGGATGAGCATTCTCGAAATATCTGGGTGGTGTCAGCTACTGAAAATGGCCGCCGATAGCACTACAATACACTCACAGGTCAACAAGCTCATCGGCAAAAGGTCCTACCAGATGTTGCAATATAAGTTTCTGATTAGAGCCAGGATCCTTTGCTGGCTGGAGACCTCTTCGGCGACGAGGAACAGAAAGATATAGAAGTGGGTTCCGACTTGGGCCAGCTGGTGCAGTTTGCCGTTCTTTCGACGATTGTCTCGCTTCATCTCCTTTTGAAAGATATGGTCCTAGAATCTGGATGTCCTCCTGAAAAACAGGACCAACGATCACAGTTGACTCGGTACTTGGATGGTCCAAAGGTTGTGCAATCTCAGCAGACGCTTCAGCAGGAGTGCCTATGGTGGAACTTTGGCGAGACGGCCGCCTGGGAACTTGTGGGGAACCATCACCTCCCGGGCCTATACTTGAAGCAGTACGCTTCGCAGACCTCTCACCTGGGCCGGAGGTAGAGGACCGATCGCGTTTTTGAGCACTTGCAGCCGGTGAAGCTGTAATACACTGCCAGCCCTTTTCCCGACAAAGAGTGCACTGAGCAGCAACTTGATCAAAATGGCAGCGAATCTTGCGTTGGCGGCAAGCGGTGCAAGCGGGAAATTTGTGGGAGCGATATGGACGTGTTCCGGAGGGAGGGTCCATAGTGTTAGTCCCTGATTGGGCCATTTCTAGCGTATCTGGATAATGCAATGGTAAAGAGAACAAAGATGGCAAGTGCAAGTTCTCCGAGTAGTTTTCCGACATGATCGTTCCCCGCGACTTTGCCGAGGTCTTGTGCCTGGCTTCATGAAACTTGCATTGATCGTGATGGTAAAACTATCAAGACGAAGCGATTTTCTGCTTGTACATCGAGCGCCTTGTTGCGAAGGGTATAGGATTATCATGTTCGAGAAGGGATGGTTGGTAGACCTTGACGAGATGCTTTGTGAGTCAATGGTGGAAGTCGGCTACACTTGCTTTGGTTAGGGCCGTCGACCAAAGAACGCCATAAGATCCAAGGCAATCTCATTGGATCGGTTCATAACGAGAGACAGGGCTGGAGAACATCCAAGAGGTCATGGTTGTAAGAATACAACTCACTGGTGTATTGCAGTGAGCAGGCAAAGAATGCCCAAAGTTTGTGATCAGATATAGTACAGTGCAATCCCATATGCACAATTGCCCGTCTTTTGTGTCGCAACGCCTCAAAACTCCAATCCAAGAATGCTCATGAAGAAGAAGATGGTCATGACGCCTCTCACTTCCTTGATGCAAAGCCCAATGTATCGGCAGGTTTCCACTGCTCCTTTCCCTCCAACAGCGCCCTTGCCTGCTCTCTCATGCTCTTTCTCTCGTCTCTGTCCACAAAAGTATCTGCCAACCTGCCTCTTTGCTCGGCATACTTGTCGTTGTCCTTCTGGGCCTGCTCGTGTGTATCCTTGCTCCAGTTCTCGTTCAATTCGTCCTTGGTCGGCATCTCGGGCCACACAAACGGACTCTCAAGTTCGACAGTCATCTTCTTGATGGCACGCGGACGGAACCAGCGCTTGATCTGCATCTTGGGGGCATTGGGTTTGCCTTGAGTGACCTTTTGTTGCTCAATGTAGGAGCGAACGCTAACGACGCGGACATTGTAGGCGTGGAAGAGGTAGTCGCGAAGGTCGAGCTTGTTCATATTGAGGGGTACAATGAATTTGGCAAAGTTGGGGGGCATGCGCGGTGTTTGAACGAGCGATACTGTGAAGTTGGGCCTATTGCATGGTCGTCAGTACTTTTTCGTTGGTCGCAAGACTACTGGCGCGGGTGCGCAATTGTATGTACGTACAGGAAGACCTCCTTCATTCCCACGCGGAAAGGCGCCTTCATTGCTGCTTGTGCCGACATGTTCGTGGTGTGTGATGTTTGACTAGCCGTGATCTCTCGGTCGTGCTCGCCGCATACCAAAAGTCCGCTGCTGCTCTGCGTCGGCAGGATCCGCCCACCTTTTGCGCCAGCCTTGGCAGTCCCCGGATGTGTATAACGACATCGGATCCGTCATCTCCATCAAGTGTCTTCATATCTCTCTTAGTTTGATCACAGAGTCTTCTTGTATATGTAATACATGGCTACTATAACCCAAGAACGTATCGAACCTTACGAGATAGTGTCGTGTGTGCCTCATTCCAAGCCTGTTCTGGTCAACCAGTATGTGATCTCATTACCTCATGGTACATCGCGAGAGCAATAGTAATGACTACAACAGACGGCCGACATATGATCGCCATGTCTTTGTCGAGCGCCCTTTGCTGAGTGCTCTTCTCTTCGACAACGTCGACTCCGATGCTCGTGACCATTGCGCCAACGAGAGAAGTATGTACAATCTGCATTCGAATATATGTTTTGACTCCGGGCCGTCTAGAATTCTGACTGTCCGCATTGTGATTCTAGCCTTTCTTTCATGGTTACGTCTAGCTATATACATGGCTGTCGTCAGCGTAGCCATCCTCATCTCCTTTCATCTCAAAAGCCAACCCACGCCGCTCGAACGGAGGATAGCATTGCCATTTGGTATCATCTTCTGGTTCCTTGCTCTCGCTTGCCTGGCTAGCGGCACAGCAAATTATATAAAGACAGTTCAAAAGTACTCGAAACGACAGGCCTTAGTGCAGACTGGCTGGAAAACACAGGTGGTGAGTTTTAGCTCGGCAAATCTTTATATCGCTTCTGATTTTGCGTCCAGGTCTTTACAATTGTAGCGACTTCGATTGTGGCTGCATGTGTCCTGTTTCTGTCGACAAATGCCGGGACCAGAGAACGGACACGTTGAGGAGATGCGCTGCGATGCAATGGTTGATGATTGACGATTCATGATTTTTTACCCACCTCGCTGTCGTAAGCGTACAAATAATGTTGGTATCTTCGATCGTATCCCTCAAAGCAAAACTCCTTCTCTACCTTTCTTGTGTGACGATGGGCCATTTACATCTCAAGCAAACACCAAGTCTGGTCATCGACTGTAGGGTAGATCTTGCCCATCGATTGAAGCTCGTCTGCTCCCTTGAGCACGTCGGCAACGTCCATGCCGGTTCTGCTGGCAATGTCCTGCATGTGAAGACCTTCGTTGATCTGAGGAGTGGTTTGCATGCACTGGAAGACCTTTCTGGCATGAGTCGAGACACCTGCAGGAAGAGTGCCGCCTGCAGCAGAGTGACCGCCGTTGGTCGCACTTTGTCCCTGTTGACCTTGTTGTTGTGCTCCGAGGGGACCGCGTGTGAAGAAGAGGTGGACGTAGGTAGCTTCCAGCATATGATAGTTGACCTCGTTTAGATCGCTCAAGGGACGGATTTGTTGAGCGACAACGTGACGCTTGCCGAAAGTCTTAAGCTTGCCCCAAACGCGAGCGTATGCATTCTCAACCAGACCGCCCTTGCCTCCGTTATCATCCTCGTTCTGGGCAGTCTCCATGTCGATCCACACCTTGACCTCGATGGTGCCGGTGCCGTCGTCGAGCTTGTAGGTAATATTTGTGGTTTGCTTGCTGATGTTACGGATCTGGCCAACGAACGAGATGGTGGTCAATTCGGAGCCGTCAATGGCGAAATTCTCACTGTCGGGTTGATCGGCTTCGAGCAGTTGCTTTATGGTAACGGGACGTAGCGTTTCCTTGCCATATGACTGTAGGGGTTAGATGTGGCTGAAATGCTTCAGGCATAGGAAGACTCACTCTCTTTGCACTGGGACTGTCCTGACTTCCAGCCATAAAGCCACCATCTTCGTTACCGCCCTGTGCACCATATGATGTCGTTGAGTATCCGTAATCTGCTGCTGTCAGTATTGCCTCTTGCGCGTCAGCCTTGAAGCGGAGCGTCTCACCCATTGTGTTGTGATGTGTTTTTAGTCTTGTATGTGAGAAGAGTGATCTAGAACGTGGTGTGGTATTCTCTTTATGTCTTGGTGGTGTTTGTACAAGCTTCTCAGTGCTCTGATAACTTGTTCAGTGTTTGTCGGATGTGATCAAAAAGTGGCATGGACGCGATGGCAGCCTCGACCCGCGATTGCGACGCGTTAAGTGGTTAGTCACGTGGCGATAAGACCCAACATCAAAAGCTTATCAGCAAAAGTTGCCGGATCGTGACTTCCCAAATTTGCGGAGAGGCGCTTTTTCTGCAGTCTCATTCACGACCATAATACAAAATGGGTAGACGAGCTGTCTCGCCTGCCGCTTCGGAGAATGGCTTCGACATATCCAATGCCCTGTTTGGAGGGGCCGGCCTAGACTCGGACGACGACAACACTCTTGCCGGATTTGAACAGCCTGAGGCCGCCGCCTTCGATGCTTCCGCTGGAGCTGGACTCGATGATGACAGCGATGGCGACGAATTGTACATTGCTGCTCAGCAGGCTGCCAACAACAGAAAGACCAAGGATGCAACGGGAAAGGTCACCAAGAAGGGAGGAGGCTTCCAGTCCATGGGTCTGAACGGAAACCTGCTCAAGGCCATTACTCGCAAAGGCTTTTCCGTACCCACACCTATTCAGCGCAAGACCATTCCCGTCATTCTGGATGGCCAAGATGTCGTTGGTATGGCCAGAACCGGTTCAGGAAAGACGGCCGCTTTCGTTATCCCCATGATCGAGAAGTTGAAGTCACACAGTGCAAAGGTCGGCGCAAGGGCTGTCATCTTGTCTCCTTCGCGTGAACTTGCGCTACAAACACTCAAGGTTGTTAAAGAGATGGGCAAAGGAACAGATCTCAGGACAATCTTGTTGGTCGGTGGTGATAGTCTGGAGGAGCAGTTCTCGTCCATGGCTTCGAACCCGGATATTATCATTGCCACCCCTGGTCGTTTCGAGCATCTGAAGATTGAGATGAATTTGGATCTGTCTTCAATCAAATACATCGTCTTTGACGAAGCCGATCGTCTTTTCGAGATGGGTTTTGCTGCCCAGCTGGCTGAGATTATGGCTGCTCTGCCCCCCAACAGACAGACTCTCCTGTTCTCCGCCACTTTGCCCAGATCTCTGGTCGAGTTTGCTCGCGCTGGTCTTCAGGAACCCAAGCTCATCCGTCTTGACGCCGAAACAAAGGTCTCCCCTGACCTCGAAACTGCTTACTTCTCAGTCAACACTCAGGAAAAGGAGGGCGCCCTTATACACATCCTCAGAGACGTTATCAAGATGCCTAGCGGTCCTACAGAGAGGTCCAAGCAGGTCAAAGAAGACAATGCGAAGTCCAAGAAGCGCAAGCGAGGTCCTGACGGCCCTGGTGCCAACGAAACACCAACTGAACATTCTACCATCGTCTTTGCTGCTACAAAGCATCACGTCGAATACCTCTACAACCTCCTCAGTCAACTTGGCTATGCTGTGTCATACGTCTACGGTGCTTTGGACCAAACCGCCAGAAAAATTCAGATTCAGGAATTTAGATCTGGCCTTACAAACATTCTTGTTGTTACCGATGTCGCTGCTCGTGGTGTCGATATCCCTATTCTGGCCAACGTCATCAACTACGATTTCCCTTCGCAACCGAAAATCTTTGTTCACCGTGTTGGTCGTACCGCTCGTGCTGGTCGCAAGGGTTGGGCCTACAGTCTGGTCACTCAAAAGGATCTGCCTTACCTTCTCGACCTACAACTCTTCCTGAGTCGCAAACTCATCCTTGGAAGGGAGTCTACTGATGAGATCAACTACGCAGATCAGGTCGTGTTGGGAACGCTTGTCAGAGCCCGCCTTGAGGTTTGTGTTGAGGAAGTCGGAAAGCTTGTAGACGAGGACGTCGATTTGTCCGGCATGCGCGATGTCTCCGTTAAAGCTGAAAAGCAATACGTTCGTACTCGTACTTCGGCCTCTTCTGAAAGTGCAAAGCGTGCCAAGGTTGTCGGCTCCTCACCCCATTACTCAGAAATTCACACTTTGTTCGAAGACGACTCAGAGGCTAGACAGATGGAGCTTGAAAGAGAGAAAATGCTTGCTCGTGTCAGTGGGTTCCGTCCGCCTGAGACAATTTTCGAGGTTGGCAAACGAGGTACAGCCAACGAGGCTACAGAAATCATGAGGAATAGACGTGCCAAGATCAAGCCTCGCAAGCAGCAGGAAGAGGCTGCGGAAATTGAGGAGATGGATGCAGACGCTTCGGTCTTTGACAATGACGATGAAGATCTACCAGAAGGTGATGTGGATGTTGACCTGAACGAGGCTTCTGAAGATGAGCTGGAGATTACGTTCTCACAACCCGAAAAGAAGAAGGCAAAATCGTCAAGCACAGGACAGGACTCGGAGTTCTTCATGTCTTACACGCCACAAAATATTAATATGGCTGAAGATCGAGGTTACGGCGTTCATTCGGGTACGGATGGAGGACGCAACACGCACTTCTTGGATGCAGCCCGCGGGGCTACTATGGACCTAGCGAACGATGACACAAAGGCTTTCGGTGCCCCTAGCAAGGCTGGCGGTCTTCGTTGGGATAAGAAGAGCAGGAAATACGTATCCCGTGCCAACGACGAAGACGGCTCTAAGGGTACCAAGATGATCACGGGTGAGAGTGGTCTGAAGATCGCAGCTTCGTTCCGCAGTGGTCGCTTCGATAGATGGAGAAAGGACAACAAACTTGATGTTCTTCCTCGCGTCGGAGAACTTGAGCGTCCAGGCAACAGAAACGGCCTTGACAATCAACGATTCAAGCACAAAATGGTTAAAGCACCCAAAGATGCCGACAAATACCGAGACGATTACCACAAGCAAAAGGCAAAAGTGGATGCAGCAAAGGAGAAACGCATCGGCAGGTTCGAGAGTGGACCTGGCAAGAGCGAAATCAGAGGTGTCGATGATGTACACAAGCTCAGACAAGAAAAGCAGAAACGCCAGGACAAGAACGGTCGACCACAAGGTTCAAGCAGTCGTGGCCGAGGTGGTGGTGGACGCGGTGGGCGTGGCGGTTCGAGCCGAGGTGGGTTCGGAGATCGTGGTGGAAGCAGTCGAGGAGGACGTGGTGGCGGTGGCCGAGGCCGTGGCAGAGGCAAGTAAAAGCCTTTGGGCTCTTTGTCTCTTCTACGCCAGTATCGCAGCAAAAGCCGAGCATCATTGGGTAGATCCCCTCTGCAGCTTTGAAGTACTCTTCTGTCTAATACACGCATTCTGTAATGCCGCAGTTGACGCTCATGAACGCCCCTACACAACGTCTGATTCCAGTCATATTATTACTATCTGATTGGCCTCATAGCCAACCTAACTAGGTGGATGGAGATGGGGCACATGAAAGTCTCTTTGGACATGCTGCTGGTTGATACATGCGGCGTGTCAAATCCTATTGGCTCTTCGGTCATATGTCGCTAATAAAGACAGAAAGTTCTTCGGACAAGTTCACAAACTCGACCTAGCTGTGATCTTATGCAAGGATCGAATTGACTTCGATACTGACTCGTACGTAAAGTGCGGCCCGGTGACTTGAAACGCCGTGACACCGATGTTGTTGCTTTTGACTCTTGGTATGATGATGAAACATGGCCTTGGTATGTATACAAACGGCCGTTGTGACGAACAAGCAACGGGCCATCAATTGACGGCGGACTGCTTAAAGGTGCTTTGACCAAGCCGCTAAGATACTCAGGCTTGCAGCAAGTCCAAAGCTCCCGCAAGGGACATGTACTTGGTAGGTGTTGATGCATTCATCATCACTGACACCACATAAGCCGTTCGCAGCGGTAAAAGTACAGCGCTTGGATCGGACCCAATTCCATGGTTCTATTGGCTAAACATATGTCTGGGGATGTTACTCTGACGCGGTTGGTCAAGAATAGCTACTCAAGCATTATGCGGCGAAGGGCAATGGCGGCGTGAGGTTGTCCTGAGACTTGGCGCGTCGAAACATCGGACGTTTTCGCTCGGCACCCCAACTTTCCCATTCCAACCTCACCTCTTGAGTCCTGCCCTTTGTCAGAAACTCCGTAGCGCCCTCGGCCTTTTACTCTCAACTGTCTGATACCGTCTGCAGCATGCGGCTCTTGCATGCAATGTACAGTGATTGCGATACTCGCTCAGTATGCAGCCTCAAAATCTACGCCGACTCTTGGACTTCAGCCTGGACCGTCACCGTCTCTGCTTAGGAGCAAGGGAAAGACTACCAGGGCCACGTTCTACTCCAGGAACACGTGCTTGGCGAGCTCTGATCAATGCTGATCATGCCTTCATTGCTCCGCAACTTTGATGCTCAGCGCCAACCGGGACTCCGCAGGGTTACGCGATAATCTTCCTTTCTCCGGACTGTGAGACTGCCATGCATTTTTTTTCTCACAACGCTGGAACAGGAAAGAGACGTTCCACGATGCTTCTGTGGCTTTTCATGGGTTAATTGGCAATTTTTCCGTCCCCTTTATGTCCAGCTCCTCCGCCTCATGTTTACGACTCCCGCAAGTAGTTTCTTTCGTTCACGTTCCGGACTCTTGCCAGGCCCGATGGTGGGAAAATAGAATCCCATTCTCGGGTCCGAAATCCCCTTGCGGATACTGGAAAACCTGTTGACTAGGACGACGATCGACTTCTTGCAAAGCTACAGAGCTGGGGCATCGGTGATCGAGATTCAAAAAACTTTTCTTCGCTTTCATGACTTGCAAGAGTAGGTGACTTTGGTCTGAAGCTATCTTTTGTGTTCCTGAGTGGTCATGAGTGTAGGTCCAAGCTGCCGATCCGGCCCCACGATCCTGTCAACAACAACAGCCACTCTTTGGAAACAATGACCCGCCGACAGCATGCAATGGAGCTTAATCGAGGCGTTTCAGCATCTCCCACCCGGCAGGTACACCTGCATCGTCACTCATGTCGTCCAGTTCAATACCCGTAGAGCTCTTGATTGGCCTAAGTGACCCCTCTGGCCGCGCCAGCTTCTACTATGCCCACCCTCGTGCGGCAATCGCTGCCTAGAGAGCATCTAAACACGAGCTCAGCACGGTCGAAGCATGCGCCATCCTGCAGACCGTTTTGCACAAGGTGGACGCATATCGGAGGTTGTTGTCGCCGGTGCGTTCGAGGGCGCTCAATGATCTACTGCCCTGCACAATCCATCTGCGTCTTGCGTAGCCGTTGTCGATATGCCAAGCGAATGGTGGAACCGACATGCACAGGACCAACTCGTGGGTCCTCGTTGGAGGGCATGGTGGCTCCGATGCATTGTGTTTTGGGCGATACAATGATGGAAACCCGTCCTGTCAGCACCAGACGGAGAGAGATGCGCGGTCCATATGACATGTCTGCAATCGTTGTTATGCCATCTCATGTACGGCTTTCCCCATGATCTAACCTTAGTTCAGGCGCATTACGCCATGATTGTCTGAGCTGTCCGACGTTTGTTGCTGCTCACAGCCTTATGTACGAGTCTGTGCAATCCTAACCCAATTCATGGGGCTTAGTGTGTCTTCTTTCCGTCCGACCTTCGACCCTCTCGTCTCATCTAGGCTGGATACCCAGCTTCATCAGTGCCTCTGCTTTCTGCTTTGTGTTTGTAGGACATTGTCAATATTACCAACAAACTGATCCCTTCCAACACTCGCTCCCAGCTCTCTGTCGTTTCACCGGACCTGTCCCCTTCATCTCACCATCCACCAACTCCGAGTACCCCGGCCTCCGCAATTCTGTATAATTGTCCGTAGGCAGAATTTGAGCAATCCACACAGACCTTCATGGAGAACGATTGAATCTTTCGCAAAGGACCATCCTGCAGCTCGCAACTAAACAGAAAATTTGTCAAAGCTCGTTCTTTCCAAACTGAGTACGATTCAGTTCACTGTGAGCTCTTGTCGTTCGCTCCTCCCCCACTCGGCAACTCGAATCAATCGACTCGTTTTCGGGAAAGTATGACCGGGTCATCACAGCCCAGTTACTTCTTTTTGCCATACGAATCTCGACCTCAAATCGATCGTTCAGACCTCGCTTTCGCACAGGGCGGGTCTCCGCCGTGGCAGCTCATTCCATCTTACCCTTCACCGCCTATGTCCAGCCCGCCTTCCCCACAGAGGAAGGTATCTGATATACAACCTCCACCAGCTACAACTTTTTCCGAGCTCACACTTTCTGCTACCACTACATCTTCAGATCCATCAACCACAAGGACCGACTTTAACATAGCTCCTTCATCAGCCGGGGCACGTGTATCTACACTGCAAAGCGTACCTCAATCCTCTGCTCCTACACCAGTAGCAACGTCATCAGGGGCACCCCGCACCTACTCATCATCTTCCACAGAAAGTCTTGCATTACTTCGTCAGACGGAGTCTAGCTCAAGTGCAAGTAATGTCCCGGATCCGCTTCCTACTGCTGGACCCAGCATTGGACGGTCATCATCTGACATAGGTCGAGGTGGCAGAAGAGCCAAAGCTCATGTCGCAAATGCGTGCAACAATTGTAAGCGAGCACATCTCAGCTGCGATGTTGAGAGACCTTGTGGGAGATGTGTCGCCACAGGCAAGGCCGTAAGTCTATCTTCAGTAATCACCACATCACACGCTGACAGCTCCCAGGAGACGTGCCGTGATGTACCTCACAAGAAGCGTGGTCGGCCCCGTCTACGCGATGAGGCTCAATTTCAACTGCATCAAGGTGGTCCTGAGATAGAGGCAGTAGCGAGTCCAGTGCCAGGTCCCTCGTCTGCTAGACCCATGGCTCGGCCGGGACATCGAAAAACGGCTTCCCTGAGGACACTGGCCGCTTTGGCTGCAGAGCAAGGTCATCAACCTTCAACTGGCCAAGGTGTCTCGACGCGTGAACGAGCATATTCTTTTGGAGCAGCTCCGCCAACAGGAATCCAACCTCCATCCAGACACCCTCGCCTAGCTCCATCCCCTGAGGTGCCGATAGCCTTCCTCGATACCGACTTTGTAGTTCTGAAAGCCAACGCAACATTCCAACGTCTCTTCTCATGGCTACAGGAAATCAAAGGCATTCGCTTGTCGGACATCGCAAAGCCATTGGAAGGAGACAGCTTCCAGAACGCTCGCAACCGGTTGAGAGAAGAAAGAGAAATACGCGAGCCAGCATACCTGCCGCCAATACTGCAACCGAGACTAGATCCAGTCTCAGGTATCGGAACGACAGACCATGACGTGGAAGAAGTCACAAGAGGATTTGCCGATCATCAATTCAACTGGACTTTCCGGCTTGGAGGTGGAGTTGACCAGACATTGCCGGTTCGTATGCGATTAGCCAAGACGTCCGTCTATTTTGTCACTCTCTTCCTCCCGCCGCTACCGCCACAAGTCACCGAGCAAGTTGCAATCCCTCAGCCACCGCCCGTCATGTTTCCTACACAAGTCGCAGCACTTCCTCCTGGGTCATTTCAAGGCAGTCCCCGGTTGATGGAACAGCGGCCGGGCATCTCTGAACCACCTTCAACCTATTACATACTTCCGGCTGGCGATCCGGGATCACAAAACTATACACTCAATCCACGCTATACATTTGGCGAGCACTCCTATACCCACAGCACGCATTACCAGCCAACCTACTACCAACAGCAGCAGCAGCAGCATCAACAACAGTCAGCACAGCAGATGCTTCCACCTCCACCGGCACTCTCACAGTCCTCAGATCAACGACCAGGCACAGCAGGGTCGAGCTCTAGCAGTCAGATGGCCCAACCTTCATTCCTTCAACCACCCATGCATGGACACCGCAGTCGCCCAAGGTCTGATACCATGGACTCCCTTGGCAGACACATTCAAACCAGATTACGAGCAGATAGTGGGGCCACAGTACCGGTATTTCACAGCTCGCCTGTACAGCAAAGACATGCCACCGAACGAGTAAGCAGCGAAGATGACTTTGAATCAGGGGAAGGTTCAGGGAGTCCCAGAAAAAGAAGAAGGCTCGACATCAACGAGATGCTGCAACGTTGAGACAACACATAGCATGGCAGGGTCAATTGTGTCGGTGATGCATGAAGTTGCCCTGAAATTTATTCCCTTCAAACGATCTTGTGTCGAAGAACGAATGTGCTAAAGAGCTTTGCATCAATACAAGATAGAAGGGAGGCTTCTACAGTGGCTCGCTTCGCTTGTACACGGCGACGCTACAAAAAACAATCTTTGATGTAATGTAATTGTGAAACTACTCATATTTCTTACCGCCGCGGTGGTCTACTGTCATATTGAGACAAGAGCATCCGCAACTGTCCATCGATCCAAAGAACTACAATGGAAGTTTGAGACCCCATCATGCAAGCCTTAGTTTCCGTGCAATTGTTGCAATTGTTGCAATTGTTGCAATTGTTGCAATTGTGACTCTGAACCTCAAGAAGTCGAAGATATGAACATTTTGTCGACCGGTCTGACAATGCGCCAATTCACCACTGCCACGTCTCATGTGCTTGTTACAGATGTGTATAGCCATGAATGCCGAAGACGCGTATATATTGTGACATCGTAGACGCGTCCTTGACAACGAATTTGTGTTTCCATCAAGTCTTCTTAGCCCAAACATAGCCACAGTGCAACGTCCTTGGATGGCTGCATCTTGTTCATCCATAGCGGTGGAATATGCCGTATATCAAGCCTCAACACTTACGTAGTCCCTAGTCGCCTTGTGTATACAAATAGACAGTATGTTGTGCATCTCTGTACCTCACATAGTTTGCAACTGCCCAAGTCGCCTCTCCAGAAGTGTGGTTGTAGGAGATCGTAGTGTAACGACAAGATGGCAGCAAGATCCGGAGAATATGTTGTGGAATATAAGCGATGCTTGTATCAAAAAGTGTTCTACTTGTTGTATACTGAGCCATAAAATGGTTTCTTTTCCGTCAGTTCACTCAGCTGTACAAGTAACTTGATAGCTGCGCGGCAAGGCTTGTTTGTAGGTCTTGTATGTTGGCGGTGATCTTGGTCTGGTAGAAAGGCAGTGCTGGAACATTTGTCTATCTCTACAAATGACATGACCTTTCCAGCAATCAGCACAGAGTAGCCCTCGGCTCTTTTCTTGGTTGGGAAGTGATATGTGTTGTCTTGTTTTTACTATGATGTTGTCTCTGGTTTCTCAAAACGTCTCTAGACACAACCACTGGCTGTCAGCTTTTCTGAAGAAGCGTGATAGAATATCAAAAACCCCCAAAACTGCCATCTATGTAGCCCAAAATATTCAACGAGTGACATGGAAGTCAATAATGCTCTTCAATGCTGTTACCAAAGCAATATGGGAGGGTCCTATGCTATAGTCGACGAGCTATGACTGATCTTTGTTGGAATTGTGTTGTCAATTGTGCGACCCTGTCAATTTCGAAGGAGCACGATCCCCCGAACGTCGGCACGAACGACTCGACATTGCCTTGCACTCATATACTACCGATTTTGAAGCCGAACATAAGGCAGAGTGCTCTCCGGTAGACCGTGACATCACCTGAGAATAGAGCGAGAAGAGACGAGGTCGAAAGGCAGGAAACGATTAGAGTGGTCTGCAGGAAGTTCATTACCAAAACCAGTATAGCGTCGAACCGGAGGGTGAGAGTCGCCCAAGGTTCGAACGAGGCTTTCAGCCAAACCGTTCCCTTTCGGCGTAATAGGTCTTGGAACAATTTTCGCCTATGACTGCAGATGGATAAAATGACAGACCATGTCGCTACTATCGACTGCTCACGTGTCGATTGTATAGTGTTATCATGAGCACGTCTACTGTATCTGGTGCTACGCGACGGTCACAGGCTGCTGCGGAGGATAGCTTGGCATGCAAGGAATGCCGTCGCCGCAAAGCGAATTGCGACCATAAGATACCAGAGTGCTCGACTTGCAAGCGGTATAAGCGGCATTGTCTATACGACAGACTTGGGAAGACACCGTTAACACGAAGGTGTGTTTTGATAAAGGTTCGTTGCAGACTTCGTGGCTGATTTTAGACTTCAGACATCTTACAGAAGTCGAACATCGACTGTCGCGTGCCGAAGCAATTCTCAAGAGATTGTTTTCTGACCAAGAAGTCGCGTATCTGCTTGACCAAGAACGGTCTGGCGATGTGCCTGTACTGCCATCAATAAGGAATGCTTCACAAACACAGACACCGCGGACGGCTAGTCCTGCTGGAGGAAGCATCCATTCACCAGCTTCGTCGCACCAACAGCAATCAGTAACTTCGCAACCCCAAACATCAGTACAAGGAAGCGTTAGTCTCGAGGATCCTGGATCAGCATGGAGCTTTCCTACTACCGATGTCGAGCCTGATCCCACAGCGGCTTTGTATCCTGATGGCGATGAGGAGTTTGAGTGGGACGAGAGAGAGCAGACTGGCCTGGCCGGAGGCGTGGCAATGGCGGAGGACGATGAGGAAGGCGTAAGAAAGGTCATGGATGGCATGGCTACGCTCACAATCGATGCAGCCAACTATGGTTATCTTGGGATGGCGTCTGGTGCCTCTCATCTGCGATCCTTGTGGATGGAATCTGGAAACAGTTCTTCGTGGGATTCTGGTGCCTGGAACGATCGGCGACGTGACCTACAGGATCTCCTTCGCCGGCGGACAGAAGGCTCTACGATAGCCTCAGCCGTGCAGACGCAGGTGACCCGGGCCATGGTAGACGTGTTCGTCGATGCCTTCTTTGTCCGCTATCATCCTGTCTTTCCTATTTTGCATGAGCCTACGTTCAGGGCTCAGTATGATAGTAGAATGACTCGACCTGGACAGAGTATATGGCTTGTCTTGGTAAATATTGTCGCAGCACTAGGTGCTTTTGTGACGAACCCGAGTTCATCAGATGAGACGAGCCTGTCAATCTTCCGAACGGCGAAGCGCTATCTTGCCGTCAATGCTCTGGAAACCGGTAATTTGACACTGGTACAAGCATTTGCTATGGCAGCCATGTTTCTGCAAAAGATCAACAAGCCCAACACCGGGTATAATTATGGCGGTGTAGCCATTCGTATGGCCATTGGACTTGGCTTGCACAAGGAGTTTGGATCCCAGCATATGAGTCCTTTCAAACAGGAGTTGCGTCGAAGAATTTGGTGGTCTCTCTGTGTCTTGGATGTAGGTGCAACAATAACCTATAGTCGTCCCTTGATCTGGCCACAAATCGGAGTTGATGCAGCTTTGCCGTCAAACATCAGGGAAGAGGACATAACGGTCAACTCGCCATTGACACCGGCCGAAGTGGATACAGCGACCGTCAACACATATCTTAGAGTCCAATCGTCGTACCATCTGCAGACGATGCCGATATACAATCGGCTGATTAGTAACCCTCCACCACTACCGGAAGAGCTCTTGACACTCGATTCGACGATTGTAGAGAATTGGCTGAGTCAGGTGCCGCACTACTTCCAAGATAGCAGCGGACCATCTTTGGAGGATCGATTTGCGCTGCCACATGGCATCAACTGCTGGCGATATCGAAATCTTCGTATCGTCATATTCCGGCCGTTACTGGTGAAGTGGGCGCTGCAAGATGGGCTTGAGGAAGCTCTCACATGGCATGAGCAGGAGGCTACCAATAGGTGCTTGCGTGCTGCGCGCGAGAGTATTGCTTCGATACAAAACTTCTGGAAGTCAAGACCGCAGACCAGATTGACGGCCTTCTATGTCTTGTAGGTATCGCTGCTGAACATGTTTCGAATATCGACTAACGGCTTGGCAGATATTTCCTTTTCCAAGCAGCACTCATCCCAATCCATTGTTTGCGTAGCAAATCCCAATCAAGGCTGGCACCTGAATGGCGAGATCAAGTCACTGCAACCTTGGAGGTGGTCGAATCGATGACCGAGCTAAACCAAAGCGCTTCAAAGTGCCGGGATGTTATCATGAGTCTTTGTGGCTCCCATCTTCGCAATGTAGATGACGGGTTTGTCAACTACGAGCAGGCCTTCAACTTCGAGCCGACAATGGACGCGACACAGTGGATTTCAGGATGCGCACCAGTGCTCATCAATGAGAATCTTTGGGCTGGTAGCTTGGACAATACTAGTGCGGAGCTCTCCTTCAGTACTTGGGAGGGTGATTGGAACATCTGAAACCAGAGTGGTGTTGATGAAAGCAAGGATAGGCAGTCGTTTGAAACCGAGAGGACAAAGAATGAGCCGAGAACCTGAGGGATCGCGAAGATGGCTGCAAAAACAACATGAATGGTTCTTTCCAGCCAAGACCAGGGACCAGCTGGTCGGGTCAGGGGACTGGCTGAGGCACTCCTTCCGCGCTGCTGAATGCACCTAGCCGCCGTAGGTACTGCCAAACGCGGTTGCCAATTACCAATACCACAACAATCACACATGCAACTGTAAACGATACGAATGTCAGAACTGGTGCCAACATCAACAAGCTGTCTTAGTCTAGTGGTTTAAGACGCTGCCCTCCCACCTGAAGGCAACTCTGGTGACCAAGGAAAGGCAGAGGTCATGGGTTCGACTCCCATAGGCAGCATTAGTTTTTGCGTTCCCCTTCTCTTATCATCGTTTGCTCTTGGGGTCTACTCAGCACATGTGCTCAAGTCCGCACACCTCTAGGATCCGTCCCTAGGACGGAAAAGGGCACAGCGAATGGTTATATCCCTGATTTGGGTCCAGCTGTGCTTTCTAGTAGCTACATATGTAACACAACTAGCATGTGGACAGCATGTTACTTCGGTCTCCGACTCCTGCAATCGCATCGAGTTCGCACACTGTATACTATATCTCACAGCTTGCCAATCTCTCAAGCGTTCTACGCGCTCAACCAATTCTCTGACGAACTTCTCAGGGTTAAGTTGTGGATGCCGTGCGCACATGCTGCAGACCTCGCCTTTGGTCATGTACACCTCAACTGGCGGCATCTTAATGAGTTCTATAGTATCCATGAGTGTTTCATAATAGAAGTCTAACAACAAATCGGTTCTGGGGCATTGGAGCTCAATTCGCAAGCGAACGTTCTGTCCCTGAAACTTGTCATGGAAGATGCAAGTTGTGCTGCTGCTGCTACTTCAGTCGCTTCTTAGTTCAGGCTGGGAGGACAAAAAAGACCATTGAACAACTGGAAGGTGGGGACGCGGTCAGTAGCACTGTAAACTTCGTGACAGATTTGGGGTGAAGTAGACATCAATGGCGGGAAATCGTTGATGTAATGTCGGTATACCTCTCGACAGAGCTAAGAGGCAGATCCATGAAACAAAACTTTTGTGTTTGATTGCATTGCGGTTCTTGTCTTGGTTAACTCAAGCCAGTGTTCGTGCAGCCTGATCAGTCACAGTAGTGCTCATAACGGTATTCGAAGAAGTTGGTGTTTGTGTGGCCTGATCAACCATACTGGGACTTGGTGGGACTTGGAACATAGCGTCCTCGCCTGTGCCGACTTCTCCTCAAAGCAGCTTTGATGGTTGGGGACCAAAATGATGGTGTTTGCTCGCCGAAGTGTCGTATTGCGTCGACATGGTACGTCAGGTTTCTGGCTGTGATCTCGAGAGATTAATCTTGACTGCGTTACTCGCCATGTCTAGACTTCGAAGTACAATGAGGAAGACGGAGATAGATCTGCTTGGCTGAAGAGTCCTTGACCTTGCTTACTCACTTCCAAACTCCCTCAAAAATGCTCTGCTCTTTCCACTTGTCTCGGCTTGAGGGCTGTAATTCTTCTACTTGCGGCCATGAGGATACACGCCCTCGGGTAGAGAAGCAATGGCCATGCAAGAATGATGTTTCTGTGGCTCTGTACAGACGCACTTCTGGCTTCGGTCAGTCGTGTATTCTGGCAAGTTACGATGTTGCCTTGTCACCACGACGGAGAGGCTAGGTGATAAAATATGGCAGACCTTAACTTGTGGGGAGAGATCAAGAAGCCATAATGCTTCACGATAGGAACTTATAAGATCTAAATTGTGGTTCCTTCGGAGGGAAATAAACAGCAAGTTTCTAATGTAACAAATGATACAGCACGCTAAGTATTGGCAATCCAGCGTGAGAAGCAATCTTGTCCGTCGCATATCCTAATGGACAACTCTACGCTAACTCGGCACTTCTGCCACCCAAAGACAAATTTTCGGAAAGAACAAGTGGGAAAAGGTAAAACTCCGTTGTAGCGCCTTGCGCAATGCATTGATGGACGAAGACGAGAGGAATGTGACGGGTTCCGATCAAGGGTAGACTGCAATGTCCAGAGTGCTGGCAACGCCATGCTGTGAGGGGGAAAGGTGTGTGGGTATCTTGTTCGTGAAGCAGTGTTTTGTGAATCGCCATCTAGCGAAGGTTCAAGGCTTTCTTGGTGTTTTCGTAAACGACGTAGGTGATGGATACAGCTGGCACGACCTTCAGCAGGTTGGGTGTTAGTCCCTTGAACAGACCTCTGACACCTTCTCCTGCAAGAGTCTGTCGCGTAACATCCACGATGCCAGTGTAGTTACGAGGATGGCTGGCAGTGCCTTGGGACTGCAGTCGAGTACGCAGCAGATTCAAGGGATAGACAGCAGAAGCTCCGATAGCACCACTGAAGCCACCTATGAGTGCTGTTGCAAAACTGCTAGGTGCAGCATCGGCTTCGTGTCCTCCGTACTTTTTGACGTTGTATGCGGTGATGGTGCGTTTCAGGTACTCAAAAGTACCCAGATCGATGGCAGCATAAGGGAACATGCCGACCAGACCCATAGGCAAGCCGCGATAGAAAGATAAAATGCCGTTCTTGTTCCACATCTTGACGGCGGTCGCAGCAATGAGTTTTGTTCCACGAAGACCTCCTGGTACGGTCTCGCATTGCATTCGGCTGTTGCAAGTCAGGACTTTGGCGCAAGTGGGACGTTTTGAATGATCAACTTACAATTTTAGCGTGTCGAGAGGGTAAACGACAGCTTGTGAAACCATTCCTGCCAGACCACCCGCGATGAATTGCGAGACAGGGGAGATTTTCCGTGTGTTTGTGTGGCCCTCGAATCGTGCAACCATCTTCTTTGCAGCCTGAGCTTGATGTCAGCATTTATTCCGGAAAAAAAAAGAACGCTATCTGTTACCTCATACGAGCCGAACTTGACAGCAGACTCGGGCATGACTTTGACAATATTCAAACCATTACCTGTTCCAGACGATCAGCAAAATCGAAGCGCTGTTACAGAGACATACTAACCAGCAAACAAGCTACGAATACCGCCTGCAGCCCAAAGCTCTTTGCAGGCTCTGACCAAAGTGTTTGCGCTCGATTTTGCGGCGGCTGCGGGTGCACCACTTTTGACAGCTTGCACCGCTTCGTTGGTGCCAGTCTGAGCGATCAGGTAGACCTTGAGACGGTCTAGAGGGGCGGTAGTGGTTCTCGATGCAACGCCTGATATGCCGCCAGCCAGGAAGTAGCCTGGATCAGGGACGAAATCCGTCAGCATGCTCATAAAGGCCAAGGCACGCGATGCATGTGATCGGTCGTCATGATCAGAGGCAACAGCGGCTTCTGTGTGGAGTGACGGGAGATGTGGATTGCTTTCGGGCTGAGTATCTTTATGTTCAGGATACTGCCGCGGTAGTGGTGATGGTGCGGGTTGTGGTGGTGGTGAAGCAATTCGGGTGATGGCCCCAAAGAGCGAGTGTTTAAGAAAGGAGGTTGCAGTACCTAATCCCTGAATCGTCTCATCACTGAACGACACATCGCCCTCTGCAGTCACCTTCATGGCTGACTGGTAATATGACATTACGGCCTTGAGTCCGGGCGAGCCGATAGGCATGAAGAGAAGGAAGTCACTGCTTGTGATTAGTCTCAGCCTATCTCTTTGGACGCTCCGGGAACGTACCGCCATTCTCCAAAGTTGATGACACCGTCGTTGTCTGTGTCGACGTCGTCGAAGAAGCTATCGAGGCGCGAGTTGGGCACGGCGAGACCGGCGCGAACAAAGGCGGCGCGTAACTCGTTCTTGTCAAGGTTGCCATCGTGGTTGCGGTCTATGCTCTGGAAGAGCTGCCAGAGCTCTCGTTCGGTTTGGTCAACGAATTTGCGGAACTCTTTGTCGGGTCAGCGGATCGTTTGTTGGAGCTTGGTTGGCTGGATGCTGCTAACCATCGTATTCGATTCGGCCACTGTTGTTGATGTCAGCGGCCTGAAGCACATCTTCTATCAAGCCATCTGCATTCTTCAAAGCTGCGATTGACACCAAAGTCAGCGCTTTGTCGAGGTTGGTCTAGCCCAACGGGTCTCATGATGCTCACGGTGATCGAGCTTCTTCAGGCCTTTCCTGAAGGCTTTGAAGTCGAGGTACCCATCATTTTGCGTGTCCAGTTTCTTCCACAAGGAGCGAGTCCTGTTTTCTCTGTCGGCTGGTGATTCGGCATCCATGGTCTGCCGTCTGTTGAAGCCCGGGCTATCTCGGTTTCATGGCTCTGATATACCAGGAAAGGGGTGTTACGATGCGCCTTGTTGAGCTTTCAGCACTGAGCGCTTCCTGGAGAGTGAGCGCAACACGACAGCAAATGATTGTGAGCAACAGATGGACGGTGAAAAGCGTGTTATCTCGTCCTTCTCTTTAAGCCTCGAACAACCGAAAAGGCCTCATCCCCGCTGTCCTGACTTATGACGCTTTTCCTTCCTTCCCTTCTTGGCGTTCACATTTCAGGCCCAAGCTTGGAGTTGCTGACCTTTCCGGAAATAACTGGGCTGCAGCTCTGCAACACTCGCAATCTTGCTACAAATCCATCAGTGCCTGTATGAATGATTGGTCAACAGTAGTTGCCTATGGCCAGGCTCATAGCTCAAGTATCCAGATGCTTACAAAATTGCATCTATCACTCGCTCTTTCCATAGGTGGGCGTCGCCTTGGCACTGAATCCATTACAAGCCGTGGTAACCTGGCAAGTCCAATACATCCTCGAAATAGTCACAACATTGGAACCATAACTTGAAAACATTTCCTTGCATTCAAATCATCAATACACATTCACGATAATACCCAACTCTCACCATGGCGGCCAACTACTGGGATTCGACTCAGCGGACATACTGGACTTTCACAAAAGATCAGCTTGATGATATCCGAAGTCAACAACAAAAAGACAATCAGGAACTGCATAACAAATATCCTTTACCTGAGCCACGTCTCATGAACATATATATTCAACAGCGTGAGTCTGGCGCATGTCCCAACATGCATCAGTCGACTAATGCATACTAGAAATTGTGAAACTGGGTCGAAGAATGAATGTTAGACAGCAACCACTCGCTACAGCCCAGGTCTACGTACGGCGATTCTATACCAAAGTCGACATCCGAAGGACAAATCCATATCTCGTCATGACAACAGCTGTATACGTCGCCTGCAAAGTTGAAGAATGTCCGATACACATCAGATTGGTCTTGGCAGAGGCAGCTAGACAATGGCCCGAGCTAGGTGTCAACGATATTTCCAAAATTGGTGAATGCGAGTTCCATCTCATCAGTACCATGTCAGCACGCATGATCATTCATCACCCGTACCGAAGTCTCAACGATCTAGCTCCGGGTCTAAACTTGTCTACCGAAGAGATGGCTTTGTCCCAGAATGTCATCAACGATCACTACAACACCGACATGCCTTTAATGTATCCGCCACATATCATTGCTGTCACAGCCATGTTCCTCGCCGTCGTCTTGCGCCCAACCCAGTCAAATCTGCAAGCACATGCTGCCGCCACGAGCGCATCGGCTTTACAAAGTGCTCTGCAAAACCCCAACAAGATCGCGAAAATGGTTCAATGGATGGCAGAGAGCGATATAGACGTCGGGGCCTGTATGGCTGCCACCCAAGAGTTTATAAGCCTCTACGAAGTATGGGAGAATTATGCCGAGAGGACTTGTAAAGATGGCATTTCGAGGTTCATGAAGGAGACTCAGCTCGGCAAATAGCCTATGCCATTTGTGTACTTTCATCACCTTTTCCTTGTAGGCCCTCCCCGATCGCTATCGAAGACAACTTGGCAAGCCAATCGTTGACATCTGCCAGCTTCCAGCTCCAGTCTTCATGAGAAAAGCCACGGTTGAACATCATCAAGGCACGCGAGTGCCGCCGTCCTCCTTCTTCAAGGATACAGAGCAGTTCATGAGCGATGGCAAGACATGAAACCCGCAGAAACATGGCCGAAGAGATCCGATGAAACGTCGGCATTCCGCGCAAAGCACTCTGTTTCAAAAGACCATTGCGCATTATCATATCTCCACGCTTCACTTACTTCGGCACATGCGAAAGCTGTACCTCGGTACGGACAGATTTTTCATCGCTAGACAAAGCATGCGAGACGAATCCCGAAAAGAGAAGGTTTTATCATCCACGGTACAATAGGATTCTGGTAACTCTTCATCTCTCTTTTTGTTACACATCTATGTCGAGATGCTAGGAGTACAACCCTGTCACAAATCTATGACCACTAGCAATCAAGTTCTCGTAGGTCACTAATCAATGAGCCTTTCGGAAGGCATGGGCACACTTTCCGCAGTAGCTAGAATGTTGTGGAGTGCAGGAGGATATTGTCTTCGACTTGGTGAAGGTTATGGACTCGCCGGTATCTAGCTCGTTGGCCTGAGGCACAGCAGGGAATGCCCACATGATGGGATCCTGGACATGTCCCAGGATAAGTGATACCTAGAACTCACGAGACACACAGTGAAACCCGTGCTCGATGGCGAAATAGTGTTGCGTCGTGTATGGACAAGGTGTTGAAACCCCATACCATCTGGATGCCATAGCACTCTGCCGTTTCCGTTGCTGCAATGGAAACGGTTGACGTGATCAATCAGTCCAAGCTCTTCTTCGAAACGATCTAGGTTGTTGGGTTACGTGCGGAGAAGCTTTCGATGTTGATGGTGGCGATATTGATGTTGATTGTTGCAGAGGTGAACCCCTCAAGGCAAGGGATGGGCATGTTTAGGTAGTGGTGTCAGATTGCGTGGAAGAACGAATGGTAATTTACAAGTACGAAGCCAAGGCCATCAGGAGAGAGAGCTGTTCGAGTGAATTACGAACGCAAGAGATGAAGGTTCAGCCCCCAGGGGTGGAAGCTATTTGCAGCAGTGAAGTCGATCAGACAGCGACGCTGAACATGAGCGACCAATTGACACCGTGATGAGGCTCAACCTAAGCGCCGACGAATCCCATCAAGCATGTACGTGCGTACCACTGCCTGATGCTTTGTCTTGACGAGTTCAAGGGGTACCGACAGCAGAAATAGATGAGATCTGACATTCCGGCCCCGGATTTCATCGAGGGGTTCATTGTTTCGCAATCAAAACATGGCTCTGTCACGACGCAGGAGCGAATTCGCAAGCGGCTCCTGAATTAGCAATTGAAATGGGCTGAGTGAGAGTAGCTCAAATGAACACATGGCTATTGCGGTGGCAGGACTGAGGCTGCAGGCACGCCCAACATCGCCTCGACCAAATCGATAGACGTTGGCGGTGTCACTGGGACAAGCACGGAGTTGTCGCAACAGTCAAGACAGACCAAAGGCTCGAGCACAAAAGCAATTCCGCCCTGGATGGCAAGCTTTCCCCGGAACGAGTCGAGGCGGTGAAAGAGCGGGCGGGATTGGTGAGGGGTCGATGGGAAACTCTGACGGCCATGCCGCCAAGCGCAGTCGTGTCTCTCCCCTTGTCTCAGTGGACTTGTGGCGTGCATAGAATCAATGCAGCCGGTTGGCGCTCGACCATGATGCAGTGCATGCGTTCACAAAGTGGATCTGCACTGGGAACACCACTCCAACTTGCCGCTCAACCACTCCCTGGAAGCGTCGAAAAAGCAGCGACACTGGAGGCCTCTAGAAGCGCAAGCAGAGGGGCACACAGTGACCGGACAAGTGTAGGGCTCGTCATAGGCAGGTGAGTTGCCGTGGCAGCTCGTGACTTGTAGGCTGCTTTCAGCGTCTTTGTGCGTTGATCGTGCATCGTCTGGGCTCGAGCCTTGCTGTTTTCGGAATGGTGCATGGACGGTGGCGCCTCGACAAGGCCGGTACCCACAGCGAGCGACTCCTTCGCCTCCCTCGTTTTCCAATCCCACAACCCTCCATCCTCTTCCATATCTCTCGTCCCATTTTCACAATCATCACTATTCCTGTCGCATTTTCGCAATCAACCTTCCCCAATTTTACACCACCTACGCCTTTTTCCAACCTCATTCGCCAACTCTATATCACTCTTCTTCCTCTATTGTTGTGATATACCGCTTCCGGCCAACTCCGATTAACCGCAATCTCCCGAGCTTTGGACACGGATTTCTCTCTCGCACCCCTCGATCGATATCAATACCTCAATTGCAATCATGTCAAACTTCCACTACGGCGCTCCCCACTATGCCGCTGCCATGCAGTCGCACCCTCACCCTTCTCACAACCACCACGGTCGCTCTCGCCGTGGCCCTCGTGTTTCTTCGGCGCAGAATGCCCACCGTCAACAGCAATTCAAGGCCCAAAGAAGTCCCAAAGAGCTTCCTGAGACCCCTGCCTACAGCGCATACATCAGGGACTTTGAGGCTGCCAAGGGCTTCGAGTTTGAAGATGACGAGGTTTTCTGTCCTTTCCACCTTCTGACCGAGGACGATGTAAGTCTTTATTGTATACCATACCGTGCACCTTTCATCAATGCTGATGCTCTGCATAGCTTCAATCTATTCACTCTTCCGCTTCTTCCGACAGATCATCTCTGTCATCTGGTTCTCCTGATGCTTCTCCGCTGCAGCACCAAGCTCAGCCAACTCCTTTCCTCCTTCCCTCTGCTGCTGCCTCTTACAACAACAACTCTTTCCAGCAGAACCAGATGAAGCTCCACCAGCCCATGGCTCAGCGTACTCGCAATGCTATTCCCATTGTCGACCCTAGCACTCGCGTCATCGCAAGCCCTCCCCCAAGTGTCTCGCCGGCCCGTCAGATGCAGGGTTACGTCAACCAGCGCCGCTGGTAGAGAAATGACTTAATACCTTATCATGACTCTATTCGCGGCGCTGTTCTTGTCTAGGGCTGGTGGGGCGCATCCTCTGGAAAACCGGACGACTATACGGCCACACATTTTTTTAATTCTGCGACTGTACAGATTTACGATGCTTTCACACATATACCACTGGATTGCGGAGCCCTCTGGATCCTAGACGAACGGCGTTTTCGTATCATTGTCATGAAAAGGGCATAATCGGTTTACTTTCTTGTTTGGTCATTTCTCTCTGCATTTTCGGACTTTTTACAAAGCCTTTGTTGATGTTCCTTTGCAACAAAGCGCACGGTGTTACACTAGGTGGGGAACGGGATGAACGAAAACCACACGATGCACATTCAGTCGGATTCTTTGACTTGTCGGGCGCAGGCATATATCTACGCATGCTTGGGGTTTCTGCTTGCTCTGCTGTTTACAACCCTTTCTCTTCTTGTTTACGACTCTCACACAGGGAAAGAAAGGTTTCATGGCCGGTCGGTGCGGAAATTCGGTGTCTTTGTTATTTGAGTTATGGTTTGGCAACAACAAATCGTCGTCGTCGAGCGAGCGAGAAGGAGTCTTATTGTCGGTTATACCAAGATTCAGGGGACTGGGAGTTGTTTTTGCTCTTTCGCTATTTCGTATCTCTTGTCGACTTTTTCTTTTCCTCTACTACCGATTTTCTCTCGCCATGCTGGTCTCAATGATCATGCTGCTGTCGAGTTTGGGCCACGGAAACATACAAGCTCTTTTACTTTATGATTGATTCTGTGCATGCTTCTCAGTGTTGGCTGTGTTGGTGATCTGTCAAGCCCAGTCGGTGCAAACTGCAATGGGACCTTGCGTTGTAGCAAGCATTCGATCCAGCCTCTGTCCCGCCTCATGTTGAACGAGGCAGAAGCTTGGCTGGCTAGCTACAGGCTTGGTAGGCTGCTGAAGAGACGTAGTTGTCACCACATGTGTCAAGAACTATGCCACTAGAGACAACGGCTTCCAAAACATAAAATTGTTCATCTCGTGAAGTGGCTTGATGAAAAATGTGCACAAAAAAGGGCGATATGGCCGGCAAGTGGATGGAGCTCGTAATCTCGATTGACAATTGGAAGCTACGACCGGTGACGTAGTGGCTGACCCGGATTGGAGGAGAGTCGACAGGTACGATCAACGAACAACCGAGGGACGGTCATAGTGAGCTCTTTTGTTGCTTTCTCTCTTCTGTTTCTTTTCTTCTTCCCCATCACATCTCAATTCACATCCAAGTCATCAATTGTAACCAAAGACTTCCGCGAACTCATCACCGTCAAACACTTCATCTTTAGGTTCGCGGCTCCTTCACCTTTCCTGTCCTGACGTGTTCACTGATCATTTCATCAGAACATACCACACATCAGCCATCATGCTTTCCAGATCTTTCATCGCCAGAAGAGTCTTTGTCTCTGCTCCCGTCCGCTCTTTCCAGACCGCACCTGTTCTGAGAGTCGGTAAGGAGAGCGCTCTCCGTAAGTCCCACCGATCATCAACGCTCTGCTAGCCTTTGTCCAAATCAGACCTTCCAATTTGGCATTGGCGTGGCGCAGTGCGATCTCTGTTCCACTCTGAACACACCTACTGACACATAGACTAGACCAGGAGGGCCGCGCTGAGGAGGCCGACAAGATCAAGAACGAGCAGATCGAGAAGCAGAAGCAGGGCAAGGGTCACTGGCACGAGGAGATCGCCAGTGACAGCGAGAGCATCGTAAGTCTCCATTGACAAGCAAGTCAATTTATCTGCAAAAGCTAACGCAATCAACAACAGGTTAAGGCAGACAGAGGCGACATCAAGGCCGACGCCGACACGATAGAGCAACTGCAGAAGGAGACCGAGAAGCTCGCCTCGCAGAAGAAGTAAACATCATCAGTCAATAAAGACTTGCGAGCCTCGAAACAATTCCCAGCACACGAAAGAGAATGATTCATATATTACCCGGCGCATGATTGGAGCCGTAACGGATTGCCCTTTGCCATTGTAGCATACTTGAAATTGATTTCATCTACATCAACAATTCTTTCGGGTTTCGCTTTCTATTTTGTCATACATGTTGTGTCCACAAGCAGGCATGTGTCAGAAATGCGATCAGTCGGATAGGGCATCTCTGCCTGATGCTTGTCCTCGAATGGTCATGAGAATGCCAGTGGGGTGCTCACAGTCTAGACTCAACTGTTCATGGCTACTCACTCTGCCCTATCGAGTTCTCGGATAAATTGCAAGCGATAACGACAATGGCTTGTCTACAGGAGCACTCCTCGTAGCCCGTACAGTGCCTCAGCTGCTTACAACCATTGCGCCATGTACTAAGCGACTCGGGTTGCGCAAGTGACTTGGACTTGGCGAACGCCCGCACAATGGTGACAGATGACAGTTAGCGAACTCTGACCATCTGCCTTCCACACGTCTCGTACATATCTCAACACCATTGTGATCTCTGAACTCAATTCATCGTCCCGTCCCGCGGCTCTCACGTTGACTCCACGAAAAGGGCCTGACTCGGATGGTGTTTCCAAAGTGGATGGTGAGGTCTTGGCGCGACCGTGTACGTAACTCATCCTTGCGAGCCTTCAAGCGAAGTGGACCTCAAGTCTTCTTGGTCCGACGTTTGTTCGCATCCTTTGAGAGCCCTCGGCCCAGATGGGAGCTATTGTCGCCAACATGTTCGGCTCATCGCTGTCGGTAGACGTACGGTACCGTGCAGCTTACGGTACACGGGAGATTGGCAAGGGCTGAAGCGATTTCATCGCAGCCCGGGCGTCCGTAAACCAGGATCATGGGTTCCATTAGATTTAAGGTTGGCAAATGCTTCTGCAACACATGCAAGGAATACAGCCCTACCGTACCATCGCCTCAAGGAGACTTACTCCGAGTCGGCTGTTCCGGATGCCTTGATCAAAAAAGTCGTTCAGGCATGGCCCTGCCTGAGTTGGGACCACTTTCTTGTTACATCAGGACTGTGGACATGTTAGGGTCTAACACAGCCGTCCGCGGGCAGTCAGCCATGGATGGGCTTTCTCGGAACCTTCGAAACGTCAGCTAAAATGTCAAGAAGTGTCGTTCCCCTCTTCCTCTTCATTTTGGTGTCTTTGATGCTCTTCTCCTTTCTCTGAACGCAGTGTACTGAGCTGGCTATTCCACTATAACACCATCCAATGTGTGAATTCACTCGACAATCAATCTGCCAATCGCGAAGGTGGAGCGGGATTGCACCAGCGGGAACCTCAAGTATTGGCGAACATGCACTTCGACTTGCAATACAGATACAAGATCATCAACCTCGAGGCACACCAGCGAAGGATATTCTACGCTTTCTTGGGAACATTGTAGCGTCATGTATCTTCTATGACTGCATTCGAAATCGCAGAGGTGAAGATCGACGCGGATGGGTATCCATGTATATGCTGACAAGTGCAAGGATCGATCAAAGACGTGTTCAGCGGATACTATCAACCATCCTTGGAACATATGCTGAAGGCGTTCTGTGATGACCATTTGAGGTGTTCTTTTGGGAATCGCTCGAATCAAATGTGTGCAGGCTCGAGATTCTTTCATGGCATGGAACATCAGACTCAGGACGGCAAGACCATTGGCGCAGGGCAGTACATGTCAGACCTTGCTGCGGAGGCGTACCTGCCGATCTGGATAAAGTTTCTCAAGGACGAACTCGATGAGTGTGAGAGAGAATACCTGGAAGCCCTCAACGAGGAACCACCTGAAATTTCCCGCGGAAGGATAGCAAGCAACTTGCACTTTGAACAAATAAGCGACTCGTTCACGGATCTGGGAACGGCTGCACCTTTCGTCAATCATGTGAGCTGCTTTGGTTGTCTGGTCAATATACCGCTACACCCCCTAACTTGCGGTCATGTGCTTTGCGACAACTGCATCAGGACTTGTGGCAGAAAAGCTCATGGTAAGAAACTACTGGAATATTGCCCGCTACATATGCACACAAGGTTCTTCGAACCATCATGCGAAGTCACTTGCTTATCGGACAATGTAGGCGTACGAGTACTGTCCCTCGACGGAGGTGGTATGCGAGGCATCATGGAGCTTGAGGTCTTACGAGCAATCGAGAAAGCCTTGGGTGGGAACTTACGCATACAATCATTCTTCGATCTAATCGTCGGCACAAGCACAGGTGGCATCAACGCTCTAGCGCTGGGTGTGAAGCAATGGTCCGTCCGATACTGCATCCAGAAGTTTGAGAAGTTCTGTGACCAAGCTTTCACCCAGCGCGAGTTCAGAGGTCTATGGATCCTGGAACAGGCTGTCTTGTTAAATCATGGCAGCAAATACAAAGCCACACCTCTCCACAACGTTCTGAGAGAGACGCTCGGTACAAATTCCCTGTTTGGCGCTAACGACAATCTGCATTCATTCAAGACTAAGGTCGCTGTTACGGCTACCTCCGCTGATGGGAACGAGGCAATGATCATCGCCAACTACAATCGTCCGCAAAGTCCGGGAGATAGCCAAACCTTTGTCCGACCAGAGAATCCTTCACATGAGCTTGAAGTCTGGGAAGCAGCAGCAGCGACCTCTGCGGCACCACTCTACTTCAAGCCTTATACTCACACCAGAACCGGAACGAGTTACCTCGATGGAGGATTATACCACAACAACCCAGTACACGTTGCAAATAGAGAACGAAAACTTATCTGGCCTGCGATCGCGAACAAGCACCCTGATATGCTGCTGTCAATTGGCACAGGCCAAAATCTGTCGGAATCACGAAGAGAAGTATTGGAACGCCGTTCATCAAGCCCCAAGATCGAAAACACGCCAAATAACCCTACAAACAAATCAGGAGGCATACGCCGTACTTTGAATGCATTGTATCAACGATTTGATAACATACTCGACGCTGAACATACGTGGACCGAGTTCGAAGCCGACATCAATAACCGAAACGAAGGCTTCCCGAGTCCTTACATACGCCTTAATTTGGATCTCAAGAGTAAGCTGCCACCCTTCGATGCCAAAGACAAGTTCCAAGAATTTCGAGCCGAGGTCAGACGGCGACTCAAAGACTCTGATGTAATGGAGAAGGTGAAAGATGTTGCTTGCTCTCTTGTGGCAAGCTCTTTCTACTTCAAGCTGGTCAAGACAGTACCACTGCGAGGCGGATCCTCCATGTGTACGGGCTATATCTGCTGTAAACTCGAGGAAGGCTCGTCGAATCTGAAAGCTCTGGGCGAGTTCTTGTCAAGGCAGTGTACGCCAGACTTCATACCAGAGTTCGTCGTTCAGGACTCATCGAGATGTGCGCCAGGCAGAGGTGTCAAGGTCCAGCTCACGGAAAAGGTGATCTCAAGGTTGACTACCTACGGCATGCTAAGAATACCTCACCTTGATTTCGAAGTCCCAAATGCGATGGCTTCGACCACGATAGCTCTTGTCCTACAAAGAGGCTGTCAAGACAATACTCAAAGATATTTGCTCAGTGGCTTCCCGAGGACGTTTGTACAAGAAGCAACTTGCAGGCCATCGGACTCTACCCATGGCAGTCGTTCTGCTTCGACCTCGACTGATCGAGATCGCCGGTCTCGTCATCAACCACAGACAGCGAGGATGGAAACACATTCGATGCAAGATAGGTCAAGTGAAAGCCTAGCATTGCCACCTAGACCACCGCAGGTCAGGCCACCTCTCCCAGCCAGACCCAAGTCCTCGTCACAGCCATACCTTTATGCAGCACATTCCCGAATGGACTCTGCGGTTGAACTTCCTCACTATTCTCGTGTCCCTAAACCACCACAGCAATCTTCAACACCAGAAGATTCAGCAAGACTTCAAAGTGTACCAGTTTACCAAGCATTCTGTTATGAGCGACCAGCGCCTAGAAATGCTATGTCTACCCATTTGGTAGAGCGTTTTGCGAGAAAGGTCCAATTTGAGGACGAGCGAAAGTTGCAAAAGAGTCGTGGTGGAAATGAGCATAGTTCGTCAAAAAGACTGGCGAAGAAGAGGGATACCGGCAAGATTTCTGTGGAGGCAAGATGAGAAGAGGCATCAAACATCCACTTCGACTTCTGGTGTGAAATAAGGCTCGATCATTGTCAGATCTGATTTTGGTGTGCATCGAGCGATGTGCGCAGGTAGCTGCTTCCTGGAACGCACTTTCCCTTCAAAACTCCAAAGCTCGTACCCTAATTCTATTCTGGCTTGCTGCCTCACTTCTACCTTCGACATGATCTCTCGTAGAATCGAAACTTCATAACCTCGCAGCACAATCAAAGTGTCTCGACATATCTCTCTAGCCACCTCGATTTTGTTGTCGAAGATGACTCCTGACTACCTTCAAGGAAATTACACGACTTACAAGAAGGACACTGACGCCATCGCCAATTGGCTCGCAACCACCGCCAAACGATGTGGCTTCTCTCCAAAAGTGCTCAAGGACAGTGACAAACCCTCAGACCAAACACCTCCCCTGGCCCAGCCCGAAGTTGAATCTACAAGGCTGAAAGGAAAGGCCCGCAAGCTTGCCAGAGAAGCGACGGCTAAAGAGGGAACCAAATCCGCACCATCGCGAAACGTTCAACACACCCTCGGTCCTGAGCTTGGAAGACCTTATGAAGAAATGCAGAAAGGAGGAAAATACATGAAATCGGCACTCGATCAGACAGTCGCCTTTCACGAGAAGCTTTCGAGCAATCTCTTAAATCCCACCTTCTGCGTTCAAATCCGCGAGCATATGCGCACCACTGGTGAGCTCATTGACTTTATGTTGATCTCAGACTTGGTCGATTGGAGGATCAACGGGACCAACACCAAAAGATTACCGACATTCAAATTCTTCCAGCACAATCCGATCATGTGCGGGCTTTATCTGTTTGGCGGAAGATACACGATGCAACGATCCAGCATATCATGCGTCAAAGACTGGACTACTGTCATCTACTGTACACATTTGTACAATGCCTTAAGAGTACAACTCCTCACTGAACGCTGGGAAGACATGGAAGTGCTACTCAAACTTCAAGGGCGTGACAGGATCTTGATGGGAGCCCCTCCACGAACTATCACTGAGTGTGTCAAGCGCTTCAAGCTTTGTAGGGGTATGTCAATCACCAACAGCGCAAGCGACCGGATAGACAAAGAAGGCAAAGTATTGAAGATCAACCCGAACAACCGTCGTAATGTGGAAGATCACATTCCTTTCGCCAGTCTAGTCGCTGGTCGCTATATGTGCTACGACAATGATTCGTTGTCCACCGATCTTACAGCTGTTGAGGCCAAAATCAAGGCCTTGCGCGCTGAGCAGATTTTGAGAGATTCCTCGACGTCTACAGTTGATATACAGACGAGCACTGCAAGTGATTCAACAAGCAAAGCCCAAATAGATAGCAGCAAGCATGCACTCACAACCCAGGATCTTCTTGATCGGATGGCAGCCGCAGTTCACAGTGAAGGCATGCATTTGACCTTCGACTATCTTCGGGTCCACCGCACCTGCTGCACCATCTTGACTACTCTCGAAGCTCAAGTCAGCTACAAATTTGAGGTCAGACACCCCTTTGCTGCAGTGAACGGCATCCATCGCATGCATATGCCAGATTTGGTTGGCTGCATTCTGATGCAAGCGGAACAGACGGAGAAGAGTTGTCAACACGCCTATCGGGATGATGCTATATACACTGGTGAGACTCTTAGAGGTGTTGCAGAGATATTCAACCAGATTGTGGGAGGCAAAGCTGGCAGTATTGGTGTTGAGATCATCAAGAAGAGTTTCGACTACGAGTGAAGTAAAGCTGAGTGTCTGTGCGAGACTCGCAGTAGAGGAGAGTATGGCATGGCTATGGTCTGAGAGAGTGGAAGCTTGCTGAGGCCGTGAACGGGACGAACATCAATAAGGATTGCAGAGATTGTCAAGTATTGGCTCATGTCAAGGAGGGAAGGAAGAATTGAACAGCGCGGTGTCAAAATGGCTCCAATAAAGATACTTCAGTAGCAAATCTAAGCTGAGAACTTCTTACTCCAATCTCCAGTAGAACAAGTGAACTTCTACCTCTGTCTTGGACACTGGTGATGAGAGTGTAAGAGCTTACAACACCGAATCCAGTAAGAGAGTCAAGCATGGATGTGAAACTTGAAGTGTAAATCGTTCTTCATTCATCGTCGTCAAGATCTAGCCATCTAAAATTTCCCATAATCATCTATAAATGAGACCGTGATTTTGTTTCCCAGCCATCAGGGGGTATGAACTTGCAAAAGAAAATTATGAACGATGAAAAATGCGTAAAAGAAATGCAAAAAATGCAACAAGATTGAACAGGAAATCGAATGCAAGGAAGGCGTCTAACCCATCCAAGCCCAGAACTTTTGCCAAGCACCAACAGGCTCGGCCTCTTCAAAGTGCATTTCCTCGATCTCTTTACGTCCAGTGTCGAGATCGGCTTCCTCGGCCTTGACGAAAGGTTGACGGAATACAAGCTTGTGGCCGCCATACAAGACAGCGAACAAGATGAGCGAAATATATGCGACAAAGAAGTCGGAAGTGTTCCAAGGCATGAAGGCAGTGAAGCCTTGAGTCAAGATGATAAGGATGTTGAAGAAGACACCGTACCAACTGAAGAAGGGCTGCCACATTGCCTTGTAAGGGAGGGTGTCGCGAGAAACACCGCGGGCGGCGAGGGCGCGCATGAAACACAGGTGGGAAATGTTGATACAGGTCCAGGTGATGAAGCCGGCGACACCGGTGATGTTGACCAGCCAGTTGAAGACTTGGCCACCAGAGTTGGACTCGTTCATAAAGCCGAGAAGACCGAATGCGGCGGTGAAGGCAACGGCGAAGTATGGCACACCGCTAGCGGTGGTGCGGCCCAGCCACTTTGGTGCGGAGCCCTGCTCGGACAGACCGACAAGGATACGGGAGCCAGAGTAGACGTTTGAGTTTGCGGCGCTGAGAACGACACAGAGGAGGACTGCGTTAATGAGGCCAGGGAGCACCTTGACACCGGCGAGGTTTGCGGCGATGACGAAGGGCGAGGAGGATGCGTCAGTGTGGTCGGTGACAAGGTTCGGGTTGTCGTAAGGAACGAGAAGGCCAATGAAGAAAATGGTCAAAACGAAGAAGAAGACTATGCGGTAGAAGGTCTTCTTGATGGCAGCAGGGACAGTCTTGCGAGGGTTGCTAGTCTCACCAGCGGCAATACCGACAAGCTCAGTTCCTTGATAGGAGAAACCGGCCTGAATCAGAACAGCCCAGAACCCGACAAACTTAGCGACGGCGTCGTTGTTCTCGACAATGTAAGGAGCAAAAGCTCCAGGGTGCTTCCACGTGTCAAAACCGAGGTATCCGTGCTGTCCAGCTCCTGCATCAATGCAAATGGCAAAGATCATGAATCCAATGACGGTGAGGACCTTGATAGAGGCGAAGTAAAACTCGATTTCGCCGTAGAAGGATACGGGAAGGAAGTTGACAAGAGTGATGATAGCCCAGAATGTACCGATGAAAATACCAATGTTGAGATCTGCGTCCCAGTACTGGATGATCAGACCACTGGCAGTCAATTCTAGAGCATATGTCATGGCCCACGAGAACCAGTAGATCCAACCCATGGCGAATCCGAGACTAGGGTCGACAAAGCGGGATGCATATGCTGTGAAAGCGCCCGAGACAGGCAGGAAGGTGGCCATCTCGCCCAGAGCGACCATGACACTGTAGACGAGGGTACCGACAAAGGCGTATGCGATCAATGCGCCGGCAGGTCCAGCATTTGCGAGTGCACCTCCGGATCCGATGAAAAGACCTGTACCAATTGTTCCACCTAGAAAGAGTCATAAGTCAGACTTTGTTCTGGAGCAGCGCAAGAGAATGGCGCATACCAATGGCAATCATCTGCAGATGACGCGACTGCAGTCTACGCTTGAGCTGGACGGTGGTTCCAGGAACTGGCGAACCCTCGACATCATCGTGGTTGATTGAGCTGGGGCCCGACGAGTAGACACCGTCTTGCACAGGCTTGGAGCCAATGCTAGCTTCCTTCTTCTCCGAGAACATGACGGCGATATGTGAAAAGAAGGTGTTTCAAGAAATGGTATAGGCAGTGGCGCACGTGTCCAACAACCTAATCGAACCCTGAGAAGCAACAGGCGGGGTATGAAATGGTAAAAGGTCTGAGGTAGAGAATGTCGGATTTGAGCTGCCCTGGGGTTGGATATATGTACGTAAGAAAGTGGTCACGGTCATCCGTCGTTGACGCGCTAGAGCAAAAATTTGGTTATGAAAAATCAAAAATGGTCTGTTCGCGCCCTGTATACCGGGTCTCGGTCCTGTCGGTTCTGTCCGGCCCCATAGTGGATCGTGTTGGCTCGGAAAGTGACGTTTCTGTGCTTGGTGCTCGTTCTTTTCTTGCCCGTATACATGCACTCGAGAAGGTCAGCATCTCTTCAAAAATGGGTAGTTTTGCATTTCTTGCTGCTTTGCAACCCTTGAAGGACGTCGAAGCAAAGCTGCAGGGCGTCAAGCCTCTGCCGAAACAAGGTTCTCTACGGGCGGCCGCACCCGACAGCCTTCATGATTTTCTTGTCCCAACCCTTATTTTTCTCGCCACATGCGTAGGGCGTATCAAGCCTGGACTGCTAGATCATCCTACGCTTTCTGCTTCGCGCGAGAGATAACTGAGCAAAATAAATTCTGCTGTAAATCTTCGCTGTCACCTTGATCCTGCAACGAAGTTCAAACGTCGGCAGCTCCTTCCCTTCTTGACAGCTTCCTTCAATATTGCAGGCGCGATATAATAATGACTCGTCACGATGCTGCATGATCCCCAGATCTTCTGCAACATGTTGCAACATTCGTGCAGCAAGAACGAGACCCTCCGGCTGTCGAGTCATCACTCAAGTCTCTACGCGAAAGCAAGAGTCATCTGATGTCAGCCCGAGCTTTGCACATCACCCAAGAACCCACACAATTGGCAATTGAATCTTCAAACGACTTTTCCTCGTTATCAGTGACATCCTCTCCCACTACAAGACAATATTTTGCTCTGTCTTCGCTTCTAGAGGGAATAAAAGCCATATGAGTTATTTCCTCTTTCAAGGTTTTTGGCTTCTCGTTGCGGAGCGCCTCCCGTTTAGCGTTCAATGCAGGTGAACTCACCGGAAAAATTTCGACCAACACGAAGGAGCAAGTCGGCACGCGACACTATTGATCCTTCCATGGAAACCAGTTCAAATCGATCTCGCAGTCTGCCGCATCTGAATATGCTGCGGTGTTTTCCAACCACAGCGTGAAATACCAATTTCTCTCATACCGCGTGGCATCGCCATTGACTTCCATCCGCGCGATGCATAGGCTCAATCATCACAATACGGGATGACATTCAGCGAACCTACCGAAGGTACCCGGAGTAAGGACCGGTTCTGACACCACTACCTAGAGGCCAAGCTTGTAGCTTGTAGCTGCATGGTTGCAGAATGACTTGAAGATTCTGCCTGCAGTGTTGTCAAATGCACCTTTCTTAAATCTACACAACTCAGAAGATACCATCGATCTAGATCCTTTGCTGAATTGCAAAAGGTAAGTAAACGAGAATGCACCCTTGATGCCAGGTCACAAATTGGGAACACTGCAAGCTCAGGACCTCAAAGAGAGCTTAGAAGCTCCTTCGCGCATGCCTTGACAAACTTGAAACGGCCTTCCGGCCTTGAGTACCAGCCTTGGACAGGAGACACCAACTGCTCTCTGGCCTTGACTTGGACTACAACAGTCCGTTCGTTCTTGACATCAGCGTAATCTCAAAAGTCTCTTGGGCATCGGAAAGCATATACACAAGTATCTTGCTCAATCGACACACAGACTTCAAAGCTTCTTTGCAATAGCGACACACACACGCTAGATAGCAGCGTACTCTTTTGCAGATAGAATATAAGTCGAGCACAGCATGCCTTCAACTTCATCACCTTCCTTCTTTTCTTGCAAAATCACTAGTCAAACCCCAGCCAGGATGTACATGAACCAATCCAAATTCATCGACGTCCCCAACCTGCACATCCCAGCCTCCCAAAAGATCGCCGCAAAACTAAAACAACAACAACAGCCCAGATCCAAAGTCCAAGGCAAAAGTAGATACCGTGCCATCACTGCTTCTACGCCAAAGGGCAACGAAGAAGAAAGCTGTCCAGAAGTTCCACCATCACCACCTGGCAACACTCGGTTCAGACCTACCAAATCTAGCGATATCGTGGTTACCGGTTGTATCTGCTTGTCGTCTGCTCTGTTGTTTGCTCTATGCGTACTCGCCGGCTTTCAAGCGTATTTTTTGTCAAAGGTGGCAGGGATCGATGAAGATGGTTTGAGGGGTACCAAGACCGAGACGGCAATGGTGACGAGGACGGAGTGGGTGGCTTCAAAAACAGAAACAACCACAAAAATCGTTTCGGTGATTGCGTCTGCAACTGCAGGAGCTGGAGAATATGAGAGGAGTGTTGCTCTTCGGCCTAGTCAAACGGAGAGTATGGCGGAGGAGGTGCAGGGTAGAGGTGGAAAAGGTGGTGTGAAGCCGACTGCATTCACAGCTTAAATCTCATTGATCTTGTTCGGATATGGTGCTGTAAACTCGAGCAGCTCGTTAAACCAACGCCGATTTCCTTCTGAGTCTTTGAATGGACCGAGACGTGCCATCAACATCTGTTTCATGTTTCATGTCCTTAGATTGGGGTAAACAAGGCATCAGAGATAGCAAATATTGAACCCAACCTTAGCAACTTCTCGCTACCGTATCTAAAGCAATGGTGCTGACGAGCATGTCAACGTCTCGTGGTAGTGTTTTGGGTTGTGTTCAATTTGTCGTGTAGATGATGACTGTTGTGACGCAAAGCAGTGCAAGGATCGAGATGCAGAGATACACTGCGATTGGCGATATGATGAACTGCTCGATCAGTACTGAAAGTGACGCTGCGACTTATCGTTTGAGAGGCACTGTCTGATTTTCTGTTGTAAACGCAGTGACCAGAGCAGATGAAGTCGAGATCTTGACTGGTGGAGAGAGGATTTTATGGCTCGTAGCTGCAGCAACAAATTATCGTTAATACGTCTTCGGAAATATACTCGCGATAGAGACGCCTTGTGTGAACTAGCGTGTGAGAATTGGTCATATAGAATGATTTGCTCGCGAGTCTTACCGCTTCGCACAAACTTCTACTTCGGATCTGTTCACCAATCCCATACTTGCAGAGTTGGTAGTTTGAATACAAATCCCCAATCATGAACTTCCAATCTCCATGGAAGGTAAATCAGGAAATTCCCCCCATTTGTACACATCTGCGTTAAAGTCGTAGTCTCCCGGGGTTCGGTTCATCGTGACCCGTTCGTGTTCCTTTTGCTCTTTTGCCATCTCTTCTCTGAGCTTTGTTGCTTCTTCTAAGGTCATGGGCCAGCCATCAGTAAACGAGTCAATGTGATCGATAAGCTCACGCGGTAAAAAGACGTTTGTTGGCAGGGCTGCGGATAGAGCTTCGTCTACCCACCACTCATGGTTCTGAGGAGGCACGTTTCTGGTCGAGCAAATACGATAGTGAGGATCCACAAGAGACAAGGTAAGGAAGCTCCGATAACCGGATTTGGTTTTGTCGATTAGCTCGAATGGCATGATGCGATGATGAAGTACATTTGGCCAAGCGAGCAGTCGATTGAACGGAAGGCCGACAGATCCTAATCTTTGCAAAAAAGGGCAAAGAAATCCTTCAAGAATATGTTCTTTGTAAGGGACTTCAAAGACTTGCAGGAAAGCTTTGAGGTCATCTTTATAGTCGAATTCATCCTCGTCCATATATGTTTCTTGGCGAAAATCAATGCGAGACTCTGATGTGTTGTCCTCCTCCAAGATGTATATGGAGTTGGCGACAATATGCTCATTGTGTAAGCCTTCAACGTGCCAGTCGCTACCTGGAAAACTGGGGTCGTTGGAGTTCAGTTCGATCCTGTCTATCTTGATTATGACTTGCAGTCCCTTCTGCCGGAAAGAGTCCTGGAGAGTGACCGTGTATGCCTGATGGGGAGCCTGCGCTGTCTCTTCCTGCACAACCGGTTCGCGGCCATTAGACACTTTTCCTTTGATAGGCTCCCATGCTTGGCCGGCTTTCCACTGCTGATAGGTGTACGCAGTGCCTGGCTCAGGATGCACAAAGTGTTTCAGCCGAAAGAATTTGTGACTCACCGGGCTGGCTAAGTCCTTCCCAGATTTACACCAGACATCCCAATCCTCGGGCACAATTTCTCTGAGCCAAGGATAGATCTCTTCGTCATCCGAAGAATCGTATGGAAAGTCGTCAGGTTGGGCACAGTATGCCTTGGCTTCTTCGATCGCAGCATAGTAAAGTGCACCTCCAGGGTGCTTTCCCGCTTCAGTGAAGTAATCAAAGTCAGGTCGCTGAGGCTCATAAGAGACGCCGTATGTCTTGATGCGGGTTGGAAAGCGCCCACGACCTTGTTTGATCAAGACGTCATTCCAAGATTCGATGGAAGCCGAGATAATCTTCTCAATAGCATGGTATAGACCATGATGCTGAGGATGCAGGCCATTGATGTATGAAGTGATGCGAACATCTGTGCCGACACCCTCCAAGAATTCGATTTCGCAGGGCAATCGCTGGAAATTTGTCGACCATGAGGGACCTCTTTCACGTTCCATTTCCCACTCAGAACAGAGTGAATAACAGGTACGATAGAAGAGATAATTTCCTCTGCTGGGAATGCTTGGAGCAATGTCGCATTTATTTATATGCTTGAACATGTCATTAAGGGGTACTATTCCCCCTTTAGCCAAGACTCTCGACTTGCCGTATATGAGGGGATACAGGAGAGGATCAACGAGCCTGTGTGTTTGTCGAGGATTATCAGACAAGGAATCGAGAATGGCGGTATCGGATGTAAATGACTCCAAAACTGAGAGCTCGTCTTTGATGCCGGTCCGTGTCTCCTCATCCACAACGAAGTCTGATTTAGAAATAACAACTCCAGTATTGTAGACCAAGACGCGACCAGTACTTTGGAAACTACGAGCCTTGTCTTGCAATTCTAAGAGACACCACTCCCATGTTTTCGGACTAATGAGATGGCTAAGCAGTGCTTCTTGGGACAACTGAGAGGTTTTCTTGTCGTCAAAGATATCTGTCGACCACGTTGTCTTGTCGGTAATGTGGTCTATCAAAGAAAGCATGGCAAGCTCCCGTGCGGTGATGTTTGGCTCCTGGAACCATTCGTGTACGCCATGAGTAAATCGATCCTCCGGATGTAATTCATGCTCGAGAGGATATCCAAAACCAGGCACAGCAAGTGGACAGTGGCCGCTGTTGTCAAAGAGAGGTGGGTCGGCGAAAGGCGGGGCCATGATCTGGTCGATTGGCCTTTTCTTCCTTTTTTTTCTTCTCGATTTCGGTGGGAGAAGGTCGGAGGAATTGATGGGTGAGATGGGAAGGTACAACACAGGGATTGGACTAGCTGGACCTAGCGGGAAATTTCCTTTAAAGTGAGCAATGGCACCATAACAATTTATTTTAGAATACGTGCACAGCCATGCATCTGCATTAGTATGCAAGGAGTTAAGTAATTCGAGTACCATTGAACAGAGCCATTCAATGCCGATCGATCAAAAGACACCCGGTATCGAAATCTCCCATTTTGATCAGTTGTTACGCCCGGGTCTCGCCTAGATCGATATCGTGCTCTTCACTTGCTCCTCCCCTACCCTCATAAAGAAGTCCTCTTTCTTCACCCTCATCGCCTTCCCTCAGCACACCGGCACCAATACCTCTGACCCTCATATGTGCATCCTCATGTTCTCTGGCCCCAGCAACTCTCCCTCCACTCTCATCTCCTCCATTGACAACGAACCAGACGTCCTTCTTGGTAAGCAAACCTTTCAACACACCTCTATCGCAGAAGCCAAGATACCGCAAACCCAATCGTTGGAAGTAGTTAACACACAACTCCAGTCCAATGGCAGAGTTTAGAGTTATGGGTGTTTGATCCATCCAAGGGCGGAGGTCGAGTGTATGTTCAACATCGGCAAGAGGTTGATGCGAGAAGAAACATTGGGTATGGGGTGGCAGGTTTCTCGCAGTGACTGCCGAAGACAATGCAAAAGACAATTCTGTCCTTGAGATATAGCCAAGTAGTATCGCGTCGTGAGAGTTGGATATCACTGGGAAGCCCCTGTAAGAATGTTCCCTGAGCAGATTGCCTAGAGTTTCGATTGTGCTGCCTTCGGCAGTAATAGTGACCAAGTCTTCCGTTCTTGTCATGATTTGCGAGACGGGGATGTCGGGGATTGGCCTGTCGTCGCGATTGTCAAGGAAGGGATATTCGTTGAATGCGATCCAGGCTTCGTATATACCACGTTTGCCCAGCGCGTCACCAACCCATTTTGCTATCATGACGGCGATCATGATAGGAAGGACATAAGTCAGAGCACCTGTCAGTTCGAACATGATGACCACGATAGAAACGGTCATCCTGGTTGCACCGGCTAGAGCGGAAGCTGCACCGACGATAGCGTAGGTCCCCGGAGTGATGCATGGGACGTCGGGCTCGCAAGAAGCAAAAACAATCCACTTAGGATGTTCGCGTTGCCAGACCTCGACGATGAGACCAATGACACGTCCATACAGAGCGCCGATGGTCATGGATGGCAACAATATTCCGGCAGGGATTTGGAGGCCAAAGGTCAAGGATGTGAAGAAGAATCCAATGATGGCAGAGATGAGCAATAGGAAGATAACACCGGTATTGGCAATCCCGCTTTTGCATAGACCAAGAGGGTCAGATTGGATATCTTTGCATTCTGCAAAGAGATAATAGACCAACTCAGACGCTTGAGCGCGCAGGAAGGTCACAGGAAAGGCGATGACAGAAGTTGCGATGGTGATGATGCAAACCTCTAGTAAAGGTCGACCCTTGAGTGGGTAACGGGGTGAGTCTCGAAGTGCTGCCAAACGCATGTTGAGCTTGATCAGCAAACCACCATAAAGACCACCGAGAAGACCAATTATGGCATAAGCGGCCATCTCGAAACCATGCCAGCCGGTATGGTAAGTCACAGAGTAGGGTACAGTCTTGCCTGTACGGAAAGGATCGACGGCCTTGAGAGTGAAGGCGGCAATCATGGCGCACACAAATGATTGCCACATAGTCTTGTCGGGAAAGTAGTACGAGAGAGACTCGAGACTGAAAAGCACGCCACCAACAGGCGCACCGAAGGCGACCGAGATTCCTGAAGCAGAAGCGGCAGACAAGACCTCGCGTTTACGAGCTACGACACGTCAGTAAGATTCTGTTGATGTGTGGATATATTCGATGCACCTTCATTGCCATTAATGCTTTCGAAAGGCTTCATGAACAGGTTGGCGCAACAGCAAGCGACATGAACCAAGGGACCTTCTTTGCCAAGCCATAGACCAGAAGCTACCGCGAGACACTAGGAGCGGTCAGCAAAGTATGATGAAGGCAGATTGAGCAAGCTTACCAGACCAATAGACTTGGTCATTAAGGTCCAGATGCCCATGAAACGACGAATGACGAAGCCACCGAGGACAGTCTTTATCTCAGGTATACCACTTTGCTTGGCATATGTTGAGAACCTGGTAACAAGATATGTCGCGGTAGATGCAAACAGGACCTAAAGATATTGTTAGATTCTGAACTGTTTTTAGTCGATTGACTGCACTTACCGAGTAAGCAAGGTACAAGACGAAGTTGATGATCCAGCTACCAGCGCTGGAATTGACGCCCATTCCTTGACTCCATAATTGCCAGTCCGGACATGTCTCGTAGTCTTTCTGGCCCCAGCAACAGAAGCCTTTGTTCAGATAGAACTTTCCACCATCTTTGACATTACTGCAATAACCGGCCTTGAGGTCACCTAACCAGCCACTGGTGATGTCGATAGCAGCAGCGATAGCACCGACAGCGATTCCAGTAGCAACAAGGATGATCCATGTCTGGCTACTGTCGGCTAGTAGCTGAAAGTAACCTAGTAGACCAACAGCATTGGATCGCAGCACTCTTAGACGTTGTCTTTCTTTTGCGTATTCAAAGATCCAGTCAATGGCAGTCAGGTTGTCGTAGCCAACACGACGGCCTGGACCTTCAACATACCAGTCAAGCGCTGAAGGATCTTTTGTATCCTGTGCGACGGCTGGAGTGTTGAGGTAGGAGAGAATGTTGGCAGTGGTGGGCTGGACGGGTGATCGCGAGCTGACACGTCGTTGTTGTAGATTCGAAGCATCATGGTCATATGCGGGCGACGGACTTCGACTAGTCGACAAGGGTGAAGGTAGATATGCAGACGATGTTCGAAAGTTGGACTTGGACGACGTGTGCGTATTCACGTCACCATCACGGTCGTCGTTGACTTGAGACTCGAGGTACGGCGACTCGTAGGGATTGCGACTGGACTCGGCCTCGACAGCATGATTGCTGTGAGAATTGGAAGAAGATGCCGACATGAGGCATGCGATGCAGCCTGCTATCTATTCAAGCTGTCATGTTGATGTTCGATAACGCTTGTCGCATTGCCAAACATGCTTCCTTCTCCTGGCCGCTTGCGCCCCGCTGTTTCAAAGCCATCCATGATCCTTTGACAAAGCGTAGCTGCCATTTCACTTTACATACACAAGTAATGACTGCAAAGCGGGTGAAGGGGGTTAGGTCTGTTGTGTTTCTATTTTCTTTCGCCTTCCGAAAGTTAGGAAATCCACGCAGGAAGAGTCCTGACATGGACAGATTGATGAGTGCTTATGCTGGCAGTAATGTAGGCATTTTGGTCAAAGTCGGCCATGGACTCTTTTTCAGTCTCTTACGCACAACACTCCATGCCTTGTGCCCAACGTCAGATTACTGGAATAACAGGACGCATGGTTTTACATCTGTCAGATCAGATTCCAGCACAAATGCGACAAGAGTGCCATACAGCATATGTGGTTCAAATCTCAATGGTGATAGAGGTGACCCTGGCCAAGGAGAAGTTTGATATGTCGCCATGTCTTTGAGATGCACTCAGACTTCTGTATATGCCCAGCCTGTCAAGTTGAAGCACAGATGGAGTTTGTTTGGCGCTTTGTATGCTTTGTCAACGTTCGAATGTGGTAGAAGTTTTTGTACACCATAAGTTTGCCCCAGTATAAGTACATAAACGCCGTCACATGTATGCCATGTTCGTCTGAGTAAGAAAGGAAAACAAGAATGCAAGTCTACTCCATGACAACAACAGCACCGAGGGCCTTGAGTGTCTCAACAATCTTCTCACCTTCCTCCTTGGGCACACCCTCCTTCATGAGCTTAGGTGCGCTCTCAACGAACTTCTTGCTGTCAACCAGGGACAGACCCAAAAGACTCTTGATCTCCTTGATAACCTTGGGCTTGGCTCCAGCGTCGAATGACTGGAGCTTGAGGTTGAAGAGAGACTTTTCTTGTGCGGCGGGAGCGGCCTCCTCCTCTTCAGCAGCGGCAGGTGCAGCGGCGGGAGCAGCAGCGGCAGCGAAACCACCAACGGGCAGGTCGGGGATGTTGAGGCGAGTCTGAGAAGATGCATCAGTTTCTAGTCCAGAAAGGGCATCAAGCGGCGCATTCTCTACTGACCTTGAGCGAAGAAACAAGGTCGGCAGTCTCGAGAAGGGTCAATTGACCGATCTGATCAACAATAGCAGCAATCTTGGGGTTGGTGGGAGCGGCAGCGGCGGCCTCGGTGGATTGCCATCTCCTTGAAAGGAACTGCTTGGTCTGGGTGGATGAGACAGAGGCGCGGACGACAGACGACTGGGCGGTGGCGCATCGCCTGAGGACACGTTGGCAAGAGAGCGACATGGCGGCGGTATGTGGAGAGAGAAGGAGGTGGATCGACGAGCTCGAGGCGGAAGGTGCGACTGCGATATACAAGACTCGTGACTGCCTTTGATCTTGTGCTTCAAAGTGTTCCTTCCTCAGATTTCCCACAGCCGCGGTCCGTGCGCTGCATTTGCGGCGAAGGCAAGAACCTCCGAAGCTTTGGTTTCTTTAAACATTCCCCAATCAAGAACTTTTTTTCTTGACAATTCAGTTTTCGACAAAACCCGTTCATTTTCTTGTCGCCAGAATGGACGTAACATGGGAGACTCACAATCTGGCATCACGCATCTCGCAATTACCATCAGAGCTTGCTGGAGCGTTACAACAAGGCGACGGCGCACACTTTCTTGCTCAACTTAGCAGGGCTGCTCTCGACAGCCGATACACGGATACCATTTTGATTCACGCCGAATCCTTGATCCCACACTGTTGTGCCGAGTTCCATACTTCTTCTGACTACGTCTCGGTTGTCGCCGCATACGCTCGCATCGTCTCTCTTGCTCCTCACATCTCCGAATACGCCGAGCGCTACCTTAGTTCGCATAATGTCGATAGCATTTCCGACTCAAATCTTTTCACAACCGAATACTTCTTTGCCTTGATTCGCTTGCTGCGATTCGATCGCCAAACCTTTGCCAAGTTTGTGCCATTCTCACGGATACACCAATTGCTCGATCACAATGCTCGTGCACTACGTTATCTTGCTATTCGTGTACTATGTCTGTATCTGAGCGCCGCAGATGCTGCTCTACAAGACATGACCAACAAGTACCTCGCAAATGATGCTGGATCTCAGGATTTGGTTGCGCCGTTGGGATCATGGGAGGGCAAAGAGATTGATTACCGCCTTCTTACCTTATGGGAGGAACGTCGCTTGAAGAATCTAGAGAAAGAGAGGGAAGCTTTACAACAGGAACGTGCTGTATACATGGACGCTGGAAATGCTCCTAGACAGCCCGTTGTCTTGCCAGCTGAACTCTTTCATCCCTCGACAGCATGCATCTCGGGCGTCTTGCTACCTCGTGGTGCTGCTCCTACAGACGCGTCGACCAACTCAATAATTGATACCCCCACCACGGCCGCGAATCTGCGTGAGCTAGCCACCTCACTAAAGGCTCCTAATCCAGTGCTTTTGACAGGTCTTGCTGGTTCTGGAAAGACGCTAATTGTGCGTCATGCTGCACGCCAGCTCAACAAGCTCAAATCGATGGTGACACTGCATTTGAATGAGCAGAGTGATGCCAAACTGCTCATTGGAATGTACACAACCGGCAAGACTCCTGGATCATTCGTTTGGCAGGCTGGTGTCCTGACAACCGCTGTGTTGGAGGGTCGTTGGGTGTTCATCGAGGATCTCGACCGCGCACCAAACGACATAATCAGCACTTTGCTGCCTCTGATTGAAAGAAATGAACTTGTGATTCCCAGCAGGGGCCAAACAATACACGCCGCTCGAGGCTTCCGCATCATCGCTACCATGCGTACGTCCCTCTCGAACAGCGGGCACGAGACCAAGCCAGCCTACAACTTGCTGGGTGCTCGCCACTGGAAGTCGGTACACGTCAACATGCTACCACCGGATGAATTGAAGCAAGTAGTGGTTGGCCTCTTCCCTTCACTTCACGAATTCTCCTCACAGTTTGTCGCAGTCTTTCAAAACCTGCAGTTGCTCAAACAACAGGCACACCTCGCAAGCCGCAGCAGGACTGGTCTAATGCGTGAAGTCAACCCGAGAGATTTGCTTAAATGGTGTGCGCGAGTGGCGCTCATGCTTGGAGACAGGCCTAACATGACTGCTGGTGAACTCGATCAAATTTTCTTAGATGCAGTTGATTGTTTTGCTGGCGCCTTGCCTGAGGGTGCAGCTTATACGGCTCTTACCTCATGCATCGCCGAGAATCTGCAAATCGATCCCCAACGCTGTCAGCATCTACTAGGCGAGAGAACCATCATCCACAAGGAAGAACCCTCACGAGTTACAATTGGTCGTTCAGTCTTTCCTCGTCAACAACGGAAAGGACTCGCTGGTCCCACCGGCAAGCGCGCTTTCTCAACGAATGCACACACCCTCCGTCTGCTTGACCGTGTTGCTGTAGCTGTTTCTCAGAAAGAGCCTCTGCTCCTGGTTGGAGAAACAGGTACTGGTAAAACCACCAGCGTGCAACACCTTGCAGACCAACTTGGCAAGAAGCTCGTGCCTTTCAACTTGTCTCAGCAGAGTGAAAGTGGTGATCTTCTCGGTGGCTTCAAGCCTGTCAATGCTCGTTCCATCATCATACCCTTGAAAGAGGAATTCGATGATTTGTTCTCTGCCAGTTTCTCGTACAAGCGAAATGCTCAGTTTATTGATATGCTTAATAAGTGTATGGGTAAGCAGCAGTGGGTTCGTGTATGCAAACTGTGGAACACAGCTCTTGGTATGGTAGAACAGCAGAGAGTTGCCACTTTGCAAGCTGGCAACAGATCACCTTCTAGAAATGCTGAAAACCCTGCCAAGAAGCGCAAGGTTGAGCCAGCCATGAGCACTGTCTTAAGCGAAAGATGGGACAAGTTTGCTCTGGAAGTCAAGAGTCTGGAAAGTCGTCTCGCTGCTGGTCAGGAGTCGTTCGCCTTTGCTTTTGTCGAGGGCAATATCGTCAAGGCCGTCAGAAATGGCGACTGGGTCCTTCTTGATGAGATCAACCTTGCTTCACCAGACACGTTGGAAGCACTGGCTGATTTGTTCGACGTCAGCTCACCCTCCCTTATGCTAAGTGAAGCTGGTAGTGTGCAGGTCATCAGAGCTCATCCTCAATTCCGTGTCTTTGCTGCTATGAATCCTGCGACCGATGTTGGCAAAAAAGACTTGCCTCTTGGTATTCGTTCAAGATTTACCGAGCTCTACGTGGAGAGTCCGGACCGTGACTACCAAAGTTTGCGAAACATTGTTCAAGCTTATCTTGGCCAGGAAGCTATCTTGGACAAATCTATCGCTTCAGATGTGGCTAAGCTACATCAAGCGACGCAAAGGTTGAACGAAGAGAACCTGCTTGTTGATGGTGCTGGACAGAAGCCGCATTTCAGTTTGAGAACACTGACTCGTGCTTTGATCTATGCAAAGGATGTCTCGCCACTCTGCTCGATTCGTAGAGCTGTTGCAGAGGGCATTCAGATGAGTTTCTTGACCTTGCTCGATAAAGAATCTGAAGCCCGTCTGTTGCCACTCATCCACCAGCACATGTTCGGCAAGCTTGCAAATGCTGCAGCTGAGCTCAAGAAGCCTTTCCGCCAACCTCAAGATGGACACACCTATGTCAAGGACGGAGCTTACTGGCTTAGACAGGGCAACTTCACCGTGCACGACCAGCCGCACTACATTATCACGCCTTTCATTCGCCGCAACCTCGACAATCTTATCCGTGCTTCCTTCACTCGCCGCTTCCCTGTCTTGATTCAAGGCCCCACCTCTGCCGGAAAGACCAGTATGATTGAGTACCTAGCTAACAAATCTGGAAACAAATTCGTCAGAATCAACAATCACGAGCACACTGACTTGCAAGAGTACCTTGGTACATACGTGTCTGGCTCTGATGGTCGTCTTCAATTCCAGGAGGGTGTCTTGGTAAAAGCTTTGAGAGAAGGCCACTGGATTGTGCTCGATGAGTTGAACTTGGCACCGACTGATGTTCTGGAGGCGCTGAACAGACTTCTTGATGATAACAGAGAGCTGCTCATCCCCGAGACTCAAGAAACTGTGCGTCCTCACGAAAACTTCATGCTTTTTGCCACACAAAATCCTGCTGGATTGTACGGTGGTCGTAAAGTACTCTCTCGTGCTTTCAGAAACCGTTTCCTTGAACTCCACTTCGATGATATCCCGGTCGAGGAGCTGCATACCATTCTTCAGCGTCGTACACAGATCCCCGATACATGGTGCAAGCGCATTGTCAGTGTCTATCGTGAGCTTTCGGTTTTGCGCCAGGAGAATCGTTTGTTCGAGCAGAAGTCTTTTGCAACTCTTCGAGACCTCTTTAGATGGGCTTTGAGAAAAGCAGACACCATCGAAGAACTCGCCGTCAACGGATTTTTGCTTCTTGCTGAGAGAGTTCGTAAGCCCGAAGAGCGTGATGCTGTCAAGAAGGTCATCGAGAAAGTCCTTGGTCAGAAGGGTCCTAAGGTATCAATTGACACCAGTGCACTCTATGGCGTTCAGTCTCCGCTGCTGCAGTCGTACTTGAATCAGGCTGGTTCAAAGGGTGTCGTCTGGACAAACGCCATGCGCAGACTATATGTTCTGGTTGCAACTGCTCTCCAGAACAACGAACCAGTCTTGCTGGTTGGTGAGACAGGTTGCGGTAAAACAACCGTTGTCCAAATGCTCGCCGATGCGATTCAAAAGGAATTGCACATTGTCAACGCACACCAGAATACGGAAACTGGCGACTTGATCGGTGCTCAGCGACCTCTGAGGAACAGAGCGGCCATCGAGCAACAGATCCGCGAGATGCTTGTATCGCTTCCTCATGCTGAGATTCAGGAAGCTGCACCTACGTCCAGCCTTGACGAGCTGCTCGTCATTTATGACCAAATCAAGCCCAATGTTGACATGAGTGATCCTTACACAGCTCAAATTTACCAAGCCATTGACTCGAATCGTCCCCGACTGAAGGCACTGTTCGAGTGGGTTGACGGCTCTCTGGTACATGCAATGAAGACAGGCCAATACTTCTTGCTTGATGAAATCTCGCTTGCCGACGATTCGGTCCTTGAGCGCCTGAATAGCGTGCTTGAACCTTCCAGAGAGATGCTTCTTGCAGAGAAGGGATCACTTGACTCCTTCGTCAAAGCACAACCTGGGTTCCAGTTCTTCGCTACTATGAATCCTGGTGGCGACTACGGCAAGCGAGAACTATCACCAGCTCTGCGCAATCGTTTCACCGAGATCTGGGTGCCTGCTCTGTCTGATATTGAGGACGTTCTGCAGATCATCCGTTCCAAGCTCAAGGACCACGCAGCACCATATGCGAATGTTCTTGTTGAGTTTGCTCAATGGTTCAATCAGCGATACAACACTTCTGCTGCATCCTCGATCTCCATTCGTGACACTCTTGCTTGGGTGGAATTTGTGAACAGACAACCTCACCGTGATCCTGTCTTCTCAATCATTCACGGTGCTGCGATGGTCTACATTGATACTCTCGGCGCCAATCCTGCAGCACTTCTTGCAATCAACCCAGGCACTGTCAACTATGAGAGATCTCAATGTCTTGATGAGCTGAGCAAGCTCATTAAGGCTGATGCTCATGCAGTGTACAACTCACCGATTCACGTCGAAGTCACAGATGAGGTCTTGGAGCTTGGAGCTTTCTCCATCCCCGTTATCACCAAAGGCAACGAGCCCGGATTTACCTTCCTGGCACCAACGACCAGATCAAACGCTATGCGTGTCATTCGTGCCCTACAGCTTACCAAGCCTGTTCTTCTGGAAGGTAACCCTGGCGTCGGAAAAACTACTCTGGTTACTGCCTTGGCACAAGCGATCGGCATGCCTTTGACGCGTATCAACTTGTCAGAGCAGACCGATCTGATGGATCTCTTCGGTTCCGATGTTCCTGTTGAAGGAGCCGAAGCTGGTACATTCGCTTGGCGCGATGCACCATTCCTGCGAGCCATGAAGAATGGCGAGTGGGTGTTGCTTGATGAGATGAATCTTGCTTCTCAGTCAGTACTAGAAGGTCTGAACGCCTGTCTTGATCACAGAGGTGAGGTCTACATTTCTGAACTTGATCAGACCTTTCGTCGCCACCCAGACTTCAGACTGTTCGCTGCCCAAAATCCTCATCACCAAGGTGGCGGTCGCAAAGGTTTACCAGCCTCATTTGTCAATCGCTTCACTGTCGTGTATGCCGACGTATTCAGCCCCAAAGATCTTGTTCTCATCTGTCAGAAATCGTTTTCCAGCTACGATGCAGATAAGATCGCTCCGATTGTGTCCTTCATCGACCAATTGGACATCGAGACTCAGCGCAGGAAGATCGGTTCCCTCGGTGGACCCTGGGAATTCAACTTGCGTGATACGTTGCGCTGGCTGAAGCTGATCACTGCCGATCAGGGCTTGTTGAGGGGAGGCGAGGTAGACGACTTCTTCTCTACCATCATCTCACAGCGTTTCCGTACTCATATGGATAGGGCTTTGGTGACGCAGCTCTTCCAGAGCGCTCTGCCTGACGCTCCTGTCACCCACAGCATGTTCCACAACATCGGACCCAAGCATTTCCAGGTTGGCTTGGGAGTGCTCCAAAGAAACACTCATTTGGCAAGAGTCGGTGCCGAAAATCAATCCTTCGACTTCAAGCCCCATCTCCAAGTCTTGGAGTCTGTCATGGTCGCTGTGCAGAAGAGATGGCCTGTCCTGCTTGTTGGACCCTCTGGTTCAGGCAAGACAGCCATTCTGGAAAAGCTTGCAGCAGTTCTTGGCGTTGATATGGTCACCTTCTCTATGAACGCCGACGTCGACTCGATGGATCTGGTTGGTGGCTATGAGCAATCGGAGCCCCAGCGTGCCATTCACAGTTTCCTAGAGGAGCTTCGCACTTTCGCTGCATTGCAGACTGTGCGTTGCCTAACTCTTGACGCTAACAGGTCTGCTCTCGAGGCATTGCACCGTCTTCGACAGCTGGCATCCCAGGCTGATACCAGTCTCATTACCACCGGGCGTAATGAGGTGACGCTCGAGATTGCTCATCTGCTCCAGAACTTCATCTCAGTCGCTCAGTCATCTGGGCCTCTCTCCTCAAGCACTTTCATGATTGATGTACCTGAAGCTGAATCTCTGCTCGAGCAGGTAAACGTTCTGATCTCAAGACCAACTGCTATCAGTCGAGCTCAATTCGAGTGGACGGACGGCATGCTTGTTCAGGCACTGGAACGTGGTGAGTGGTTGGTGTTGGACAATGCCAACCTTTGCAGTCCTGCGGTACTGGACAGATTGAACTCTCTGCTTGAGCCCAATGGCACACTTATCATAAACGAAAACACTGATGTTTCTGGTCAAGCTCGTGTCATCGTGCCTCATCCCAACTTCAGGATCTTTTTCACCATGGATCCTAGATATGGCGAGCTGTCTAGAGCGTTGCGCAACAGAGCTGTCGAGCTCTTCCTTCTGCCACCTGCCACAAGCTCTCAGGATTTGTCGAGCTTAGAATTCTCGTCGGAATCCAGTATCCACAGACTTCGTAACGCCGAAGTTCTCGAGAACATTGATCCTGAAAGTGCATTGACTCCTCATGTTGCACGAACCGTTATGGAAAGTTTGTCTTACCAAGACACTACCCTGCTGACCCAGTTCTTGGACGGATTGGAAGCCGGCCTCTATCAAACCCCAAGGCATGTGCTTGACAGCAGCAAGAACGTGCAGTACAGATTCAAGACTCTACACTCTTCTCAGGATATCATTAAGCGGACCATACCTGAAGTCGCAGAATCTGCTGTCCAACCATTCCATCCACTCAACAATGTCGCCCTTGCGCGTTGCAACTTTGCAGCGACGGAGTGGGCTGCTGCTCTTTATGAGCTGGAGTGGGATATCCGTTCTATGCAGACTGCACTCGAGGGCGTCAGACATCGTGATGTGCCTAAGCGCGAGCAGACACGGCTCCAGCGATCTGCTGTCGGTCAAGGACCTAAGCAAAAGCATTTCACAAGCAATGTGTTTGACCTTCTCGGTGGTGCTATCGATGTATGGTCAAGATTCATTGATGTTGCTGTCTCTGCTCAACAGGAAGGACAGCTTGCCGAACAGCATCTCGTGGACACGTTCAAGCCATGGAGAAGGTATTGGTGGGAGTTCTTCTACCTCGTAGACTCTATCGATGTGGAAGAAGCAGTGTTCAAAGCATATATCGAGATCGGTATACGTTTGGAGCAAGCTCATGGCATTGAATTCGCTGCTCGCTTTGCTTCGGAGGGCACCCAAGCTGGCGAACGTTTCAGCTCGTACTTTGTCCTGCCTTTGGATCGAGCATTCTCGCCGGACAATAAAGGCGCTTCGATGACTGCTTTGTGGACAGTCATGAGACCCAAGACTGCGCGCACTTTCCAGCAACTGCAAGACATCATTGGGTTGGAAGCAATGGCAGACAGATTTGATATTTTTGCTAGAAGACTTGATGCTCCTCTTGACCAGCTCCTCCAGTTGCAGCAAGCATTTGGCAAGGCTTTGGCTGTTGTCTTGGATGGCTCTGACGAAGCGCCAGCTCTGATCGCCAGTCTCAAGGAAGCCATGTCTGCATTCAGCACCGAGGAGACAGAGATTGCGCACGTGCTGCCTCACTTCAAAGACCAGTTCGAAAGTATAGCTCAGACATTCGATCTTCTGTATGGCAAAGACATGTCCCAGTACCCTCAGTCAGGTGTCTTTGGCGCGTTTTCTGGGAGAACATTCACCGAACAGTTGCAAGCACAACTACAGCGTGTCAACTTCCTCTCTTACAGACCTACCAAGTTCATCTCTGCTCAACAAGGTGATATCTTCGAGCCGCTGGGCAAGCACGTTGGTTACTACAGTGATGGCCAAAAGCCTCTGGCTCTGAAAACAAATCTTCATCAACACGTCTTGGCCGGCCTGAATCAGATTGATGAAGTGCCTCTCAGCAAACTGGACTTGCTCAGAACCGAGGCTCAAATCATGAGCCAGATCGTCGCCAGCAATACTCACGATCTGGAAACCAATTACATTCACCTCCTGGATGGTCACCTTGCGGTTCTTACTGATATACTTCTGCGTTCTTTGCGTGAGGTCTCTCGTGCAAAGGATATCAGACAAGCTGACTGGCAGCCCTGGATTGACTGGGCTTCTGAGTCTTTCCGCTCTGGCAAAGTCAATGCTACTCCTTCGATGGCGTCAGCACAGGATGCTGCTAGTATCTGCAAGCTCTACCTTGACCCTCTGGTTGTCTACCTAGTTGATGCTTCTGCCGCACGCTCCACAAATCCAGCTGTCTCTGCTAGGGCTTGGTTGAGATTTGCTCTTGGATGCATGTCGCTATACATCACAAGCAAGCCTTCAGACCCCGCGTTACGCCCTATGCTTGACAGACAGATATTCCGCAAGACATTCGCCGATCTGCAAACCAAGTTGGCAGCCCTGCAGCGATTCGCTGATACAACTGGTCTCTACTCATCGCTCCGCACAGCCTTGATCCAGCAAGACATCACCGATCTTGGCCAAGAGCCTAGTGTCCAGGACATCGCCAGACCATCTGTATCAGAGATTACTAAATTACAAGGTGAATTTAATGCTCTGCAAAGAGCACTGGCGCCTCTATACAATGCTTCAGAAGACATGCTCGTAGGTTTCGCCAAAGACGCAGTGCTGCGCCAGAACGTAAGGCAGGTCAAGGCTCGTCTTAGTGACGGTTACCGTGCCTATGCCGATATCACCGGACCTGTTATGGGCTTCTTGCATTGTCTCGAGGTTGGCTTCGCCCTTGCAAACCTTGTGCCTGAGGACGATGTCAAGATGGAGAACACAGTGGGCATCAAGGACTTCTCACCCCTCACTGGTGCATTGCCCAACTCCGTTCAGAAGGCTACTGCCATCACCGCTGTTATGGAAGCACCTCATCACAACAACGTCAGAATGCATGCCTTGTCATCCTTTGCTACTATGAGTCGCATCATGCCAGAAACTCACCTCTCAACTTGGGACACTGTATTCGACATCTTCGACTCGATGTATCAACAGTGGCACATTGAACTGCAAAACAACCAGCAACAGAATGCTGCCGCCCATAGTCTCTATACTCATCGTGGTGACGAGGAAGCAGAAGAAGAAGCAGATCAAGCCGAATTGGCAGAGCTATTCCCTGAGTATGATACTGAAGAAGGCACAGAGACCCAGAACAAGTCGGCAGCACCTGTGAAGATGCAGGCTCTGGCTCCAGGTCTTGCCACTGTTCTCGCTGAGATCTATAAGAAGGGTAGAGCTAACGAGGACGACCTGCTCGCTCTGGTCAAGAAGTCAGCATCGCTACTCGGCAAACAATCTTACGAACAAACCATTGAGAGCGTCAATGGCTCAAGCGGCGTCCTCACTCCTCTGCTTGTGCTAATCTTGCAAGAAAAGACTCAGATGCTGAATGGCTCTGGTTTCAAGAAGAATCTGTACAACATTTATACCGAAGCAAACCTTGCTGAAGCTGACAAGCTCATCTCCTTGGTCAGGATGGTGCAGACAAGGTTCAGAGACATCCAGCAAGTGTGGCCTGAACACGCTACTCTTGGTGATGTCTTGCGTGTGTGTGACGAACTTCTCGAGTTTGCTCACACTGATCCCGTTGCAAAGATCATGACCAAGGTTGAGAAGCTACACTCTTATGTTCATGAGTGGCAGCTGGTTGCCAGTAGGGAGTACAGTGCGGCTGCGCTTTACGACAGCATCACAGGTCTTATTGTCAGCTGGAGACAGCTAGAGCTATCCACTTGGTCAAGACTGCTTGATATGGAAACTTTGAAGTGCAACGAAGACGCCAAGAGCTGGTTCTATATCGCTTACGAGAACATTGTCGTCGTGCCGTTATCGATCGGCGAGACCGGGACCGAAATGAAGAATCATGTTACCGAGCTTATCAAGACTCTGTACGGCTTCTTTACTTCTACCGGCCTTGGTCAATTTACTGCTCGCTTGAGGATGTTGGGCAACCTCCGCGAGTACATCAAGACCCGTGCAGCAAGCTTCCCTTCTTTCAGCATTGCACACACTGCTCTGACCAACTTCATCTCCTACATGGCACGCTACGAGCCTCTAGTTCAGCAAGCTCTTGACGCTGGCAGACAAAAGCTCGAGAAGGACATGAAGAATATCATCCAGCTTGCCAGCTGGAAGGATACAAATATCGACGCGTTGAGACAGAGCGCGAAGGCCTCTCACCGCAAGCTTTTCAGAGTCGTTCGCAAGTTCAGAGCTCTCCTCGCACAACCCGCACAAAGTATTGTCTCAGCAGGTTTGCCTGATATTGCTTTCTCGGAGACACCAACAGCTGTTGGTCTTCGCAAGACCGAAGTCCCTGTTGATCCCAAAGCATCTACCTTGTGCGCCGAAGTAGTGCCCAAGTGGACCGAGCGACCTGCTCGTTTCAAGAATACTGCTACTACTTTGACAGTCATGCAGTCCAAGGGCACCATCAAATCCGAGCACATTGATTGTGCATCTGAAATCAACACCTGGCTCTCCGATACCGAGTCTATTGCCGCCCAGCTTCGCAAAGCCACGCCAGCTACTTTGACAGAGGAGAACACTGAAACTGTCAAGCATCTCAAGAATCGCAAGCGTAAGCTCTTCGCCGATGTACTCAAGGAGCTCAGAAACATGGGCTTCAAGAGTAACGTGACAGGTGATGTTTTGGCTCGACAAGACTCTTTGCAGGCTGTATTGGCTGCCATCCCTGTCATGGACAAGGATCTAGCAGAGAATTATCTGCATCGTTTGCTTTACCTCATGCCTCTGGTCAGAGAAGCTGCCAGAGAGCACTCGGACGACTTGACTGGTGCTGAGATCGCAAGATCTGTGGCACTTTGCGAAAGTATGCTGCAGGTGCTCATCCAGCAGAGAAATGCCCTTGGATCTGTTACTGAAGGTCAGAAGACCTTGGAGACTTTGCTTAACCAGGCTGAAAGTCTCTGGGGTAATGGCAAGCTTGAGCTCAGTGGCAAGAAGAAGAAGCAAAGCTACGATGTCGTCACTGCCATCGCCTGCTTGCCTGTAATGATTAGATCTGCTGCACGCATTGTTGCTTCTCAAGCTGAGCTCGGTAAGCTTGACTGCAACGACGTTGTCAAGACATTGGGACAATGGGCCGTCAAGTTCGAGGCATTCAAGACACAATGGCAGGGGCTCGCTGCACTGCCTGCGGGAGTTACCAGTGACCACCACATCAAGATCAAAGGAGAGAGCAAGATTGCTATGCAAGAGCTGCACAAGGAGCTTGCTACCTGCATCGAACAACACCCTTACCTTGGAGCTACTCTTCGACAGCTTCAGCTATGGGCAGCCGCCGACAGCGTTTCAAAGTCGAAGAAGATCTCGAGAAAGACTTCTATCAAGATCGATGAGTTCGCGAATGCAGCCTGTGACTTTGTCGATTCCATTCTTGGTTCTGTCCAGGATCTTGAGAAGCCACTCAGTCAGCTTCCTGTTTCTGCCGAAGATCCTAATTGGCTTCTGCACGAGAGCCAGAACTTGACTCTGGCTGCCAAGACTCTTCGCCTTCCTTATGTTACCACTCGCATGCAAGAGCTTATGTTGCAAGTGCCACAGCTGGATGTCAACCTCGATGCTGCTGCCGCGGTGGTTCACTCTTTCGTTCCATTCATCGCTCAGTACAATAATCTCGCGGTATACCTCTCTTCGCGTCTCGAGAACCTTCATGCAGCTCTCAGTCAGATGTCTTTCCGCCTCGCTAAGATTTTCGTTCAACTGTCCAAGGAGGGCTTCTGCACGCCTCCTGAAAAGTCAAATGACCAGAACAAGGGCGACGACAAACTTGAAGGCGGCACCGGTCTTGGCTCTGGAGAAGGTGCTGAAGATATCTCGAAGGACATTGAGGACGATGAGGACCTTGGTGAACTTGCAGCCGAGAAGGATGATCGCGACGACAAAGACGAGATCGAAGATGAGAAGGATGCTGTCGACATGGGCGATCAAGAAATGGAAGGTCAAATGGGCGATGCTGAAGAGAAGGACGACGAAGAAGGAAGTGATAAGGAAGATGAAGCTGAAGATGAGATGGACGACGAAGTCGGCGATATCGATGACCTTGGTCCATCTACTGTTGATGAGAAGATGTGGGACGATGGCGGTAAGGATGAAGACAACAAGGACAAGGAAGGTGAAAACAACGTTGGCACTGAAGAACAAGATGAGATGACTGCCGCCGACGGGGAAGAGAAGGAACAGAAAGAGAAGAAGGAGAATGACGACGATGCCGAAGAAGAGGAGGACGAAGGCGAACAGCAGGGTGCTGATGAGACTGAAACTGGTCCGCCCGAGGAGACTGACAAGACCGACCCTCACTTGCAAGAACAGGACAACCTCGATCTTCCTGATGATATCGACATGGACAGCAAGTCTGAAGATGGCGATGAGTCAGGCATGGAAGACATGGGTGACATTGATCCCATGGACCAGGACCCTCCGGAACCCGAAGGTGAACAAGAAGGCGAAGTTGAGGATCCAAGCAAGGAGGAAGACGTCTCGCCTGAAGACGAGATTCCTGCTGATCTTGATGCTCAACAAGACGAAGCTGACGAGAACGCCGACGAGGATGGTCAAGACAAAACCAATGAAGCTGGTGAAGACGCTGAAAAGCCTGAAGAAGAAGAGGCAGCTGAAGAGGATCAAGATATGCTTCAGGACAACCGCAAGGATGACACCAATGCTGCCGATGAGATTGCACCCAGCGAAGCTCAAGGTGCTGGCCTTGACGACCAGCAACCTCAAGACGACAACAAGGACAATGATGCAGGTGCTGCTCAACGCGAGTCTGGTGAGCAAGGCGCTCAACAGGAGCAGCAACAACAAGCGGGTGCCGAGGGTGAACGAGGCGTTGCCGAGAACTCTGCCGCCGCCGCAAACGAGGAGAAGACAGAAGACAAGCAAGAGTCTCTTCCGTACAAGAAGATTGGCGATGCTCTTGAAAAGTGGTACAAACAGCAGAAGCAGATCCAGGATGCTCAAGCCGACAAGGAGGAGCGCAAAGAACAACCACCTACTGATGTCGACATGGACGATGCTGAGTTTGAGCATTTGCAGAACGAAGCCGAGGAGTCTGATGCTCAGGCTCTTGGTGCCGCCAATGAGGATCAAGCCAAGGCTATCGACGAAGAAGCCGGTGTCTCGACCAACGACAAAGAGCAAAGAGATGACTTCATGCCAGAAGATGAGGAAGAGGGCGAGGCTTACCGTCCAGACGAGGACGTCGATATGGGCGATCGCGAGGAGGAAGACGATAAGCAAAACCCAGAAGGCGGCGCTGACAATATCCCCAACGCCTTTGTTGGTGAAGCTCAATCCCGCGAAGATGCTCTTGATCAAGAAGGTCCCGAAGCTCAAGAAGACAACGATGACTCTATTGAAGAAGTCGATCATCAACTCGAGTCTGCCCACATCTCTTCCATGGCCGATCTGCCCGCTTTGTCCCTCGACGACGCAAGGGCATTGTACAACACCCACGAGTCGTCAACTCGCAATCTCTCACTACTCCTCGCCGAGCACCTTCGCCTCTTGCTCACACCTACACACGCCACAAAGATGCGCGGTGACTACCGCACTGGTAAGCGTCTGAACATTAAGCGCATCATCCCTTACATCGCCTCGTCGTACCGCCGCGACAAGATTTGGATGCGTCGCTCTGTACCATCGAAGCGCCAATACCAGATCATGCTCGCTATCGATGACTCGCAATCAATGTCTGAAGGCGGCGCCCAGACCCTCGCTTTCGACACAATGGCTCTGCTTGCTCGCGCCCTGTCTATCCTTGAAGCAGGTGAACTGTGCATTCTTGGTTTCGGTGAAGACGTTAGTGTCAAGCTACCATTTGAGACTCCATTTACCTCTGAAGCTGGCGCCAATGTTATCAGAGGCTTCAACTTTGAGCAGACAAGAACAAACGTTAAGAATCTGGTGCAGAAGTCATTGGATCTGTTCAGAGCTGCTAGAGTCAGAGCTCAAGGCGCAAGCTCAGAGCTGTGGCAGTTGCAGTTGATCGTTTCAGATGGTGTTTGCGAGGACCACGCAGGTATCCGCTCACTTGTCAGACAAGCTCACGAGGAGCGCATCATGATGGTCTTCGTCATCGTCGACGCTACCGCCACAGCCCCCTCAGTCTCTGGAGCTCCATCTGGAACAGCCACACCCTCTACCAACAACCTTGCCTCTGCCCTCTCCAACAATGGTTCTGCCCCTGCAACCGGCACATCCACTCCAGCAGCGAACAAGAAGAAGAACTCTTCAATCTTGGACTTACAGACTGCGGAGTTTGTAAAGGATCCTGTCACCGGTGAAATGAGTGTCAGGACTGTCAAGTATCTCGATTCTTTCCCCTTCGGATATTATTTGGTGGTTAGAGATGTTAGAGAGTTACCTGGTGTCCTTGCTGGTGCTTTGAGACAGTGGTTTGCCGAGGTTGTGGAGACGCAGGGATAAATGAAATAAGTAGTTTGTGGAGATTTTTTGGTGTTTGTAGTTAGTGTTAAAAGAATGATTTTCTGTACAGACTTGTGTTGTGAATGCCTCAATAAATCTGCTAAATGTTTCTGAGAAGCCCTGATACAGCCAGTGCTCTAAAGAAGTCTCGGAGAGTCGATCTGAATATAGATTGCACTTTCCTAATCTGTCATCCGAAAGACATTGTGTCATCTGTTAATCGTACCAATGCTAGTCGTCTGTTTTGCCTGACAACACATTGATACACCAAAGTTTGATACATTCTTTGTCACGGCAACATGACACATCAAGGTATCTACACACGGAGATCGAGCGTCAAAAATTAGATTCGTGTAGCCGTCAGGGCTCCTAAGTCCGTCGTCATGTCACCAGGATTGCTACCATTTCTTCCCGAGATATCCGATAGGGTCTTTTCAAGCAGACAATAATAATACATGAGTCATAAAGAAACGTAGTTGAGACGTTGGACACATGAAAGCATACCCACAACCGCATCAAGAACTTCTCTTGCCCATGGGCTCGAAGGGGAATGCGGCAGAGATCAGAGCCATGACAATGTAAAGCGCAGCACAGATGTAGATTGGAACGGGAGTGCTGGTGTTGGCGTACCTGCATTTTATCAGCATGCTGATCTGTCTAAAATCAAAGTTCAACTTACGTTGCGACGACTGCACTGATAATGCCCATGACTCTGTTCAGCGCGATGGCAATACCATTTCCGGTTCCACGGTGAGCGGATGGCAGCACTTCGGGAGTGTATGCATAGAGTGTAGCATAGTAGATGTTCTGTAAACTGTCAGTTACAGACTGAAGACGTCAGGCCCTGAGGTGTGTATACCAAGCAAAAGCTGATACAGCAAGTAAAAGCAAGATTCTGAGCATTGTTGCGAACTTGAGTGTATGCAAAGAAGAAAGCCATGGTGACAAGAGCACCTATGATCATAGTTCCTCTTCTACCCCAGAAGAATTTGCTCCTGCACATGTATCCTGCTAGAATTGGAGACGGGATGGAGCAGAGGTTGGCAATAGCATAGTTGCGCCAGTAGACAGACTGGGATTGTTCACCGAACTCTGCACCACGAGTAGCCAGATAGGTGGGCAGGAAGACGTTGTAAAGCGGGTAGGCAAGACCAATGAGGAGCCATGAGAACCAGATCAGAGATGTTGAAAGTCCCATACGTTTGGTTGCGAAGAGACCGCGGCAGTGGACAATAATTTCCATGGGGGAAAATTTGGATCTAGCATGCGAAGCAGATGTGCTAAGTTCCAGATGTCAGTGTCTATCTTGGTCAACTACGAAGCTCGAGCGATGGAAACTTACGCTGCTTGACTGTCACCACATGTCTCGAGCTGCTCGAGCGTCAAGCTGCAAGGGCGGTTGTGTTTGTTCGCAATAAATTGCAAGGTGTCAACCACTTCGGCATCCTTGCCTTCACTGATCAAGAACTTTGGTGTTTCCCTAAGCTTGATGACAAAGATGCGGGCAAGAGACATGACCAGGACAAGGGCGCCATCGGCAAACCAGACATAGCGCCAGCCCATGTTGTTAGCACGAGTGCATGTTGCAGCAGTTGCACAAGAGTAGTTTGGTAAGAAAGCCCAAGAGAAGAGGCCAGCAACCAACTGTCCGACTCCCCACCAAGCAGCCAAGGCAGTGATCATCCATTGACTTTGACTAGGCAAGTATTCCAGGAAGACCGCTGTGTCGAGGACAAGATTACCACCACTCCCAAATGCAGACAAGCAGATGAAGAGACCGAGGACAGGCCAGTTCGGAGAAGCACCTGCAACGATGGCGAAGACAGAGGAGATCATCAGAGAGAAGTTGAAGGCGAATTTGCGGCCAATGACATCTGCTGAGAGGCCCCAGAAGAGTGCACCAACCAGCATACCGACATAGACGGCGATTGTGAGGCCTGCAAGATGATTAGATAACGTCACGCATTTCGGACATTTTCTGCCAAATGTCGTGTGACTCTACCTTTGGGAAACGATGGCTGAAACTCCTTGGCGGCATACGAAGCGATGTTCCCTTGAACAAGAAGAAGCAGAGAATCGACTGCATAACTGTTTCCGCGAAGGTTTCATGTCAGCTGTTCCATATATTCAAATTGGGTTAAGATGCTGACACGCGACAGACACGCAGATCAGAGTGTCACGCGATGGCCATGTGAGTGTCGCGTGGGGTCGATACAAGTAGCCCAAAAGGTTCCGATATGATAAGATGACAACGAAGGTCACCACGAAAGAAAATACTCACCCGAAACCATTAAGAACAAACAGCTTCCAATGGTAGCCAGTGAAGCCTATCTCGTCAATCGCATTGTTGACCAAGTGCATCTTGGCATTGAGGACCAGGTCGACATGTTCGGCACCAAGGATGTCGCCCTTGCCCAGGGAAGAAGTCTCATTGTCGCTATGGGATCTGATCAGATGAGGCAGAGTATCGACGTGTTTTGGCGCTTTCGTATCTTCGAACAGAGGAGCCATGGTGCTTGGGACGGCTATGCGATAAGTGGGGTAAAGGTTGCAGATAGGGCACTGAGGCACGACTTGGAGAGCGCAATGTATGAGAGACCCTGTGTGGATTGGAGAAGCAGATGCTACGAAATGGAACGTAGTAAGTATATCAAGTGCTCAGAGTCTTGTGTTCGCGAATTTGATTGAGATATCAAGGGGTGGTCTAAAAACTGGCCCGAGGAAAGAAGACCCACGGGGTCCCCCGACAGATCATGAGTTGTCGGCGTGGGAGGTGGGCTCCAGATGGTCTAACCGGATTAGGTATAGTACACTGCCCTGATTGAGAAACAGCTACCACGTGTATGCATCGAGATTCAACCAAAAAGTTTGTCCTTCATACAGTCTGTATTCTTCTTGGAGTCACTTGTATTCATTTACCACAAAATCTATGATCAATCTCATTGTGAAACAACGCACAATTCCACAAGACCGCCAGAGAACATCAAGATGACAGAGCGCTGAGAGCGCTGCCTGGGACAACGTGCCCACTGAAAGTGAGAGAAGACAATTAAGCGATTAGGCTGCAGTGCTTCAAGAACACTATAGCATAGACGTGAGCAGGTGTGACGACCTCAGACATACAATGCAGACGATAGCCGCACAGACTCGACGAGATAACAGGCGCGCGACTATTCGCATTGACCGACTCTACCCGGGAAATGGTAGCAAGGCGTCACTACAGGTGAATCCCGTATTCGATGTATACAGCTACATTTCGCTCGCGTGTCCTGCATGTACGCCTACACAACAACTGTGGACGAGTGCATCTCTCTTGGTTGAATTATTGACATGAACTTCCCAGCTCGGTACTGATGTTGAGTTCTCGGCATCTGCGATGGTCTATTGAAAACACATTACGACAGCTTGGTATCTTGGCTACAGTACTCAGTTCCTATTTCACGACCGAAGGACGATTTACAAAGCGGATCATTCATGCTCGAAATCCAGGATAGCCATTTATCTGACGTGGCCACTTATGCTTCAACTTAGATGTCCAGATTGCGCCACAGCACGCTTAGAGATCTGGCAGAAACCATCTTATGCCATTACAACCTGCAGAAGGTTGGAGTGAAGAAACAGGGGATTCTAGTACCGGAGTACTCTTATATCATTGATTACGGCTTTATTGTTGGATACACTTAGACCCTGAAGTCCTACTATTCTCAGCCATAGAGACTCTCTTTGGAGACAACAGAGTCACTAACTAATCATGTCCCTCTGAATGGTCTCGTTGTATAGTACTGGCCATTGGTATGCTGGCACCGTACAATAGAAGAACAGCCACACCCATATGAAACCCAATGTCTGCTTGACCGGCGTTGGAATCATTCTGGTTATGTTCTTGGGCATTAATCGAATGGCCATGAACTCCAGTAAGCCTCCAACGAAATTCTTCAGCAGGAAAGAGAAATCCAGAAAAGGATCAGAGTCTGGATCAGCCTTGATGTTCACAAAACAATGGACAATTCCAGATATTGCAAAGACCCATAGCGCAATGAAGCATTTCTCGGCTGAGCTTCCTGCAACGAAGCCAAACAGATAGCGTGAGATCCAGAGCCCATACATGCTTTGCGATGGGGCAGCAATCTTGTGCCAGAATCTGCCCCAGAAGCGTCGCAGACTGGTTATATGGAATGGACTGCCGAAAAGCAGTGGCCAATCGTCTGGATCGTCCAGTGGTAGGATCGCAACAAATAGGACGGCCATGCAGTTATGGATAATCTGCGAGAAGAATATGGTAATCCAAGCCCAATAGAATGCGAAACAAAGACGGAGTAAAGCTTGTCGATTCAGCTTCAAATGGATATGACCCATGTGTCTGGCCGAAAAGTCATCTGGGTATGGCTGAAGGGTGATCGCGATCATGGTCTCTATAACGATGCAGCCACTTCCAAATGCTACTGATTCAAACAGTTTGCGTTTGACAAAGACCACACGCTGGTATATCGAGGCTCTCTGTCCTTGGCGTTCGAGGAGAAGTCTTCTCAGATTCATCCAAGCTTTGAGGACAACTGCAATATCGCTCCGACCCGGACAAGTCTTACGTAGCTCGGATAGAGTCCAGCATTCGATCATCAAAGCGGACGTATGATGTACAGTGGCACACAATGCCGTCAGAGCCATGAACCAGACACTTCCAGGCATGATGAGAGACAAGCGATGGGCCTCGAGATAAGATTTCACAGGCAAAAGCACATGGAGTAGCAACACTCCTTTCCGGGATCCTGGAGATTGGCACAAAGAATAGTAGAACAGTGGAATAGTTGCCAGGAACCAGCCAATAGGCACCAGAGCAGGGAGGAACTCTGGAAGAGATGCCATTTCCTGGACACAGGGACTTGAAGTGATTTTGTTTCGATGGTGGGGGAGAAGTACTTGCTGCAAAGCTACTGTCGACTGAGTGCAGCTCCTGTTGGGGCGTCCGTCAAATTAATACCTGCAAGACTCGTGACCAGGTTCCACAAAAGAGAACACTAGTATTTCGTCAGATGTCCCTATGAGCCCACTTTGTTCTACTTGTGTCTTTATGGCCAAGACCGATTCGATTCACGGGACGGTCCCAAGCAACCTTGTATCATCAGCTGCAATTAACTTTACAAGCAAAGGATAATCTCAAGCCCCTAGACTTTGGACCTTAATGGAACATGTGATTTCATTATGGCTCCTTCAATGATACTATAACGAGTGACAGTGTCTATATTTGACGTTGGCTGCGTATGGCTTCTGTATTGCTTCAACCCGCTAGCTCATCAGATCCCTCATATTAGACGAGCGGACGAGCAGATGACCCTTCTCTATCAGGACCAATTGCCTCTTCTTCATGTTCTTAGGCGACACCCTGGAGGGCACTGGCAATTTGATTGAACTCGTCCTGGGAAAGTCCGGTATACTGGAGACATGCTGAACCGCAAGGCAAGGCATATGGTCCACCGGAGCCATCACCAGCGAGGACGTTGGCAAGGTTCATGCAGGTGGCTGGGACGTTATCAAACTGGATTGCTATATCTCTAATTAGCAACTCAATCATCACTAATGATCAGAATCACATACTCCCGGCAGCTGCACTAGTGACTTCGATTCGGGTGCCAGCCGCTTCATCGTAACAGCGATTGTATTCCTCGTCCGAGACGCCTGGGTAAGGACTGGTGCTCTGGCGCTTCGTCTTCTTGGTGGCAACCTCAACACCAACATTCCATGCACCAGTACCAATCTCAGCCGCAACCCTACCGATGAAGCCGAGTCCTTGTCCAATGTTGGCCTCACCCGACTGGACTAGGACGGCAACCATGGCAGTAGCGATGCTCAAGGTGTTGAAGTGCATGGTATCGAGATAAGGATAAGATAAGGGATGAATATGTTGAAAGGTGTCTTCACGTTGCGAAGTGCTACAACGATGGTGTGATTGACTGGATTGGAAGTCGGAAGGGAGATGAGTAGAAGCTTCTTATATACTATGTTTGAGAACCTCAAAGAATTCATTTTGACCTTGGCCCAGTCCACCAAGCCAACACTTCCGCAGCTATCACAGCCACTACCAAAGTGTTGAGCTAGGGCGAAGACGTTCAAGCCGCACTAAGTTTTATGTGATACATCCTTCCAATGATTGACCCAAGGAGGGATGAACACATGTTGCTTCCTTAGAAAGACATAGGGACGAAGGCACACTCGGCAATCCTTTGCCAATGCTCAGTAATCCTTCTTCAGGAAGATCATCACATTATGAAGCGTCTTCAGAAACTCTCTGTAAATTGCTGGGGCCCGACGTTGTTGAGGTCTCCACAAAGATCACGATGTGGCTGGACTGAGGCACTATTTCTTGTCCTGATCCTTCTCGATCATTGAGTGCTTTCAGTCTGAGTCATTGCATGAGTCGGCTACTAATCCCGTGCATACATGCAAGTCTCGAAAACTTATGGGCAGCTATTATGACTACCACGAAGACGGTCCTTGGTAAGCATGCGGATTGAACGACTACTTGGGCTGTATCATGAAGTGACACGCACAAGTTGTGCGGGAACTTACAACCTGCTAAGACGAATGATGTGGATACGACTAGTGTACAGAGTATAAGAAGTTTCAAGAGCAGCTTCAACGAGAAATCTTAGACAAGCAACCGCACTATCTTGCGTCAAGCATCTGGTAGATGCCAACATTAGTCGTAATTCGACAGACATATTGACCCCAACTCTAACGACTGCAACATCCGCATCTCACTTTTTTCTTCTCAGACTTTTGAAAGGATTGCCGTATTGCTCTATATCATGACCAAAATAGTTCCACTTCCTTGTGCTTCCAGTCATCCGAGCAAGCTTTCCCTTGTAAGTGGGATCCTCATCATAGTCTTCTACTTTCTTTGGACGTGTAGTGTGCATCTTGTCTGTACGTGGGTCTGACGGTGCCAATATGGCGCGAACTGCTGCGGCATTAGGTCCACTAGAGCAAGAAGCGTTCGAAACGGGAGCCTGGGCTTTTGGTTTCCGAGCAGCATTCGACTTGCTCAAAGGCACACTACCGCTGCTGTACGTGGGAGGTCGATCAGAGCCCTCGCTGTACGGTGGGAGAGTAGTTGCTGTGCTTTCCAGGCTACTCCTTGAGGGAAGAGACGGTCGATGCTTGACATCCAGGGTTGTGCCTTCCTTGACTGTGTCGCACTTTTCTTTGGATCCGTTGCTGTCGACTGTCGGTCCATAACCGGTGCTGTTGTTGTTGTTCATGACCAAAGTTGAGAAGTTTGAATTCGTGTGAGACTCATCAATGTCAGTATATGTGTTGAGTGAATAGTGCCGAGAGGAACAAACACTAAATCAGAACTCCTGACTTTGCCAGTATCTCTTAAGTGCAAGGAATGTAGAAGGAATCCGGAGCCAGAGGTCGGAGGCAATTTCCGCTTGAGAGAATCGTAGCAGGCTAGGCACACGCAGCATCACGGAGGTTAGTGGAGAATCGTTGTTAGGCAACGGACGTAGTAGAAGGATGATGCATCGCTCCTTGGCATCATCTCATACAGATCATTTCCGGATTATATGGTCAGTACGCGGGCCGCAGACTGTTTATTCCCGCCATCTGACAGGTTCCAGGGAATGCGATCATGCAGACTGACCATTCAACGTAAGAATACCTTTGGGCCCCGCTGAAGGAAGTAGAGACCTCTTGGCAATAGCCTTGGCACATTTTCTGCCAAGGCTAGTCTGCAGGAGCAGAACAATCGATGCTGACGAGACGATGTCAAGGGACTGATTCTTGAGGGCAACGCGACGCTTTGCTTTTCCCAGCATGCTCGCTTGCTTAACACTCGTGTTTGCCAGTCGAAATCCGTGAACAACGATGTTACCCAAAAGATTGGACATCATGTCGACGCCCTCGGGATGACTTACTCTCAGGATGGACGTCGACGCTACGGTCGCTTGCTCTTTACCCTGCTTTATGGAACTGAGGCTATCAAAAACGAGGGAAACAACAGAAAGGTTTCTGCGGATAGAACTGCGGGGCTTGGACTAGAGGCATATAGCAAGGCTATAAAGTTGTGCTTTAGAAGGACTACACTCTGGTCCGGGTTGTTGTACTTGCAGATGGTTTCGGTATTTGTGGTCTTTGAGCTACTAATGACGCCTATCCTCTACAAGGTGGTGTTTAGAGCTAATCGCGAACGATAACGTCAGTCAGCAATCAATTGCAAGCTTGATCTCCATATATGTGAGAAATACGTGACTCGACTCAACTGGACAAAGCATTTAAATATAACCCGCATATAAACAGAAAGGCGAAGATCTAGTTGTCTAACAAAACGCAAGTGTAAGTGGAATATCTAATAGCACGTCTCGATATAAGACATCCGGCCATCGTAGAAGTCCAGTTTTCCCAATTCCGTCTCTAAACATTGAGCAGGGAATCAAACAAGAAACATTACAAGATATGCAACATCTTTCAATAGAAAGAATAAAGGCGCTCATACACCAGAGTCATCTGTATAGATACCCATCTCTTGAGCCCACGGACGCCAGCTATCGCAGACATCGTTCAAGAAGCAAGTGTCGGTGACGGTGTCCTTGATCTGCTCCTGGCCTTCAATGAACTGCAAGGCAAAGCCCATAGCCACGTGCCAACCAATGTGACAGTGCATGAGCCAGACACCAGGATTATCGGTGAAGAAAGCAATGACAAGATGACCACCTTGGCCTGTAGGGCCGTCACCAGGCATAAATGCAACATCACGTCGAGGAGGGTTATCGAGGTTGAGAGTAGTACCACTACCGTAGTTACCATATCCTGCCCCGAGAATATAGAAGTCGTGGCCATGCAGATGTATGGGATGACCCAGTGGCACAGGAGACTCGATGATCACGTAGACCCACTCTCCAAGAGACGTTGAGATAGCAAGATCGCCTGAGTAGTTAGGAATGGTGTCGTTGTTGATGATATTGTAGAGAGTAGCATCGCCCCAGTTGGCTTGGAAGGTTGTTCCGTCGAGGTACCAACGGTAGAGGTTGATGCCATTGGAGTTGGAAACAGCAACATCATGCTGGACAGTCTGGTGAGGGGAGCTGACGGACTTTTTGAGGACAGGAACCAAGCTGGCAAGAGGCTCGTCTTCGCAAGTACCGAGGATACCGCCAGCCCCGTTGTCTTTGCGAGGGTATGTATGAGCGGTCGAGTTGGGAGTGACGCCAGGGCTGCCTTCGTAATGAATGATACCTCTGATATCATCAGAGTTTGTGGTAGTAGCACATGCGTTCTGGTTATCGAATCTCAAAAAGTAGTCGCCTACTGGTTGATCGGCCTCAACAATGATCTCGTAACGTTGGCCAATGTTGATAGACAAGACGGTGGTCTCGTAAGGCTCAATTGGGACGAAGTCAGCAGCAATGACTGTGAACTTGTGTCCGTCGATGTAGAACTTATAAGTTGATTGGATAGCACTGTTGAGAAGTTGGAACAGATATTTCTTGCCAGGGATGAACTGGGTGGGAACAGTGTAGCGCTGGCCTGTTACCTGACCATCCTTGGCGAGAGGATTGATGTTCATACCATTGATCAAACCGGTGTCCATAGTCCTGACACCTGCGACCTGAGCATCGTTGTACATGTCATCGACAGGAATGTGAGACCAATCGTTGATGATCAGGTGACCAGCATCCACATCGTAGTCAGCCGATTTAGGACCATCAATGTACATAGGGCCGAAGAGGCCCTCATAAGCTTGCAGAGTCAAGTGACTGTGGTACCAGGAGAACCCATAGCTTTCGGCGATCCATCTGTAGGTCATACTCTCACCCGGACGAAGGGCGCATTGGGTCACGCCAACGACACCGTCCATTTCGTTCGTGTAGTTCTGTCTTATTCCGTGCCAGTGAATACTAGTGCCGTTGCGAGTCATAGAGTTGGTGACGTGAACAACGACTTCATCACCCCACGAGGCCGTCAAAAGTGGACCGGGGATTTGTCCGTTGACACAGAGTGCCTTGCGGCTGACACCATCAGGTGAAACCTCACACTCAGTCAATTCGAGGTTGTACTCAACTGTGTTACATGTTTTGGGTGCAACGGCATAAGAATCATCGTTGATCGTGAGACCACAGTACTTGTCGGTTCCAGGCTGACCCTCACAACGAACACATGTAGCGGTAGAGGTAGGCTTCACTGAGCAGGCAGTAGTGTTGGTGGCAACAGGGTGGCCAGATGAAATGCCTCCCCAGTTGTTGAAATCCCAGGTCGAAGTGCTTGCAGTGCTTGTGGTGTTCAGGTAAATTCCAGACGAGGTAGAGAGATTAGTCGAGGGTCCAGTGACAATAGGAGCAGTTGTCAAAGGTGCGCTGACAGTGGCATTCGACGAAATTGTGAGTATTGTCGAAGCAATGCTTGAAGTGAGGTTGTAGCTGGTAGTGAGTGAGACTGTCGAATTAGAGGCAGAGCTAGAGACGCCTGTACCAGTAGGTCCAACAGGCAAACCACTTGTGGTATCGTTTCCGTAGGGTGCACCGCTGGTCGTGCTCGACGAAATGCCGCTTGAATCACCTGTACCGATGGGGCTAATGATGACGGTCTTGGTCGTGATGACTGGAGTTGAGACACCTGTGCCGGTAGGTCCGATGGGAAGACCGCTAGTTGTTCCATTACCATAAGGAGCGCCGCTCATAGTAGACGAAGAGATGCCGCTTGAAGGGTCTGTACCAAGGGGTGTAGTAATGACCGATGATGAAGAGATGTCACCGCTGGTGGAGTTCACGAGGATGGTTGAGCTGGAAGAGACGCCAGTCCCGAGGGGTCCCGATGGACCAACTGAAGTGAAGGTGCTGGTATTATTGCCATACGGCGCTCCACTAGTGGTGCTTGTAGACAGACCACTCGAAGGTCCAGTGACAATGGGTATGGTGGTGTTCGAAGTCGAGACTCCGGTAGTCGAGATAACAGACGATGAAACAGTTGATGAAGTGGTGCTGTTCACAGTGAGGGTCTTCGAACCGGTGGATAGTATCGAAGACCCACCAAAAGGGCTGGTCCAAGACACCGTGGAGGTGCTCGGAACCTCGCTGCTTGAAGTGATCGAAGAACCTACACTGCTGCTGCTCGAGCTCTCGGGTGCATCCTTAATCTTACGTGCACCTCTGACGCCTTTGTTGGTAGTGGGATTGCCTAGCTTATTCTTCATGTAACACGCAGTGCCAGACATGCTAATATCAATACAACCCTCTGTAGCGTCACAAGCGTTGATACAGTCAGCGATTCTGTTGCTAGCAATGTTGACCGACTTCAAGTCACCGCCAGAGTAGTCGACGAAACATTCGACGAGGAAAGTGGCACCACTGTCGGAGATGAAGACAGTGTTGTTTGCGGCAGGACAGGTAGGGCTAGTCGAGGTAGGAAGAGCTGACGATGAAGAGCTCGTTGAAGAGGAGTTTGAGTATAGGCCGGTTGAAGAGCTAGTCAGGGATGCAGAGGATGAGGTGGATACCGAGGCAGATGATCCAGACGTGGCAGATGCGCTGGATGCGATCGTGGAAGAAGAGTTCTCAATCTTGCCGACGAAGATGGCACCTCTGACGACAGAGCTTTTGACCGGAGTTCCGACCTTGCTCTTCATGTAACAAGCAGTACCGGACATAGCAATAGCTTTGCATCCTTCAGTGGCATCACACTCAGCGAGACAATCTGCAATCTTGTTTGAGCTGATCCAGACCATTTTCAGATCATTGCCAGCATGATCAAGATTGCAGGTGATCTTATACTGGTTCCCAATCTCGGATGTGTAAATTGTGTCGTTAGACTTAGGGCAAGTGGGGTTGAGGTCGGCTCTGGACACCAGGTTGCTCCAAGGCCATCCGCCATTGCAAGAGCCATTGCCTTCCTGGCAGCCTGCACCACAGGACTTAGTGTCACCACCGCTAAGAAGTGTTAGCAAGTAATCGTTCATTATTTGGATTGTCTCATACATACCACCAGTTGTTCTTTCCGCAGCAATCGCCGAAATTAGAGCCTTTGCATGTCACATCATGACCGCACATGCCATTCTGGCTGACAAGTTTGCCCTTGTAGGTAGGAATACAAGAACCAAACTGCTTTTGACAGCCTAGACCACAGAAGAAGAAACCTTCACCACAAGTGCCGGCTTTTGAACAACAATCGCCAAGATATGAGTTCAGACATGTTTGGCCAGTAGAGCCACCACACTTTCCATCTTCACTGATAGCCAGTCCATTGACTTTGTGAGATGTGCTAGGAGCAGCAAGCGCCCCAACTGCACAGAGCAGTGCGGAGATCGTGCAGAAGCGCATCGACGGACGACTCGAGAGTAGAACGAAAGTATGAGCAAAACAACGAGGATATCAGAAACGAGAGCAGCTAGGCGCGGCAAGGATAAACGAATGATGCCTTGATCCTGTTGCCTGCTAGAGAATATAGTGAAAATACTGGGCTGTTGAGCAATGGAAGAGATTGCTAGGGTACTTATATGACCTGCCTTGGAGATATTCTCCGAATGGATCCATACCTGATCTTCATTTGGGATGCATAGCCCTAGCACTTCAGGCCACATCCTGGGCATGCTGAACAGATACGGTCGCGCGAAACATGGCATCCACCATGGCGTACCGAGAAAGAGCATGCTCGTAAGCAAAGTGTTGCAGGAAGCCGGAACCAAGCACTCGGCGTAAGCGAAGAATAGGTAGATGGCGTGCGGAAGTGTGTTCAAAGTCCGAGAAGCTACAGAGTGTCCGGACGACGGCTCAGACGCAAAGGACCTGCATGTCTGCTGTTGTACGACTATGTCGGACTTTTTTGAACCAATGATCAATCCAGTTGGTGGAAGCAGGTACGATGGAGTACAAACCTAACCTAAACTCAACTTTTTGAGTACAGTGATTTTTCCTTGCCTCTGCGATCACAATAGCATTGTATTGTAAGGCCTGCTATGAAAGCTCCAGAGTCTCCCACACAGGTAGTAGCAACACGAAGGCAAGAAGTACGGCTCTCCGCTCGGGATGGCGCAGAAATAGTATCTCTTGGAGACTCCAAGCTGTCCCAGCATGTCCAAGAAATTTCCAAGATGAAGTGGAAACTGATGCAGAGAGCTAGTTTAAGCTTGGTCCGATGCAGTCCAATTAGGGTATGGCGTGACCGTTGGGAGGCATGGCGTGAGCGGACGTGCATCCTTTCATTGTTTCCTCGCGTGGTGCGCGCATTCTCGATGAATCTTCAGTGGCCAGGCAGAAGGACGGTAGCTGCAAAAGGGACCATGGTAGAGTCGCGGAAGGATCGCGTTTGCATAAGGTGCCTGGAAGCCTGATTGTTTTCAGCACGTTGCGAGCAAGCAAAGAAGCATGCAGCTCGTATCATGGACATCAATCAGCAGTCGAGCCGAAGACGTCGGCAGCGCCAATTGTCTGACATACATTTCACGGCGTGTTTCTCAACCTACTTATCTCTTCCTAGTCCAAGAGATCGATATGGGAAGACAACACCTTCCAGCTTTGCTGGGCATACCGAAGAAATTGCTCCACCAGGCTGTTTCTGTGGGACACTGCAAGGGCGGAGACTGTTAGTGGCTCCTTCCAACGCACCGAATAACGAACAAATGTGACAAGCATCACTGTCACACCTTCTCAGACATGGTCAGATCTGTCTGCGCCATCTTTTTCCGTCTGTACTCAAAGCAGTCTTGATAGTATTGACGTTGGCAAGTTCAAGCGGCAGAGCCCCACAGCTCATCGCTTTCGCAGATATTCTCCGCAACCAATCAACATGACTCCCATCGCTATCATGCATGACTTCGTTATGTCTGCAAGTATGGATCAAAGCCAGGAATAGCTCTTCGGAGATTTTCCTGCCTGCTTGCTTTGATCTGCAGTTTCTCGACACCCGAGCGATGCCGCTGCATGCTGCTTCTGCTGAGTGCTGACTGCAGAGGCCGACCCGTCCGTGTCGCTTTTACTGCTGTTACAGTAGGCTTGTACATTGCGCTATTGCAAACAGCGTGTCAGGAAGCTTCTCCTGTCAAGTGTATCTGACTTATTTACCTTGCCGATGCCCCTGCCTGTTGCGGCCTTGCGCTTGCCTGCACGTATGCACGTATGCATGTATGCATGTATGCATGTAAAAGTAAACAAACAGCTTGGCGCTCTATGGCTTAAGATCCGACTGATCTCATCAAGATCTATTAACAACCCCTCATAGACTACTGGATTATATCAATTATAAGGGGCTACGAGAACAAAAGCTATCATTTGTCTTCATGATCTCTTACTCCTCTGAGTTTTGGGAATTACAGAGCGCAGTCAGCAGAGCCATGACACTGATCACAAAACAACCTTTTCCTTCGTTACGTGCGAACAATCTCTTATCTCAAGGTAGTGCAGGCCAGGTCTTCGCGATCACCAGAAGTATTGTGTTCAAATGTCCGACTTCATTTCAAGATATTGACCTGAGCCTGGATGACAGGATTTCGATGGAACAAAACGTCGAGAGGGTCGAGAACGAAAAGCAAGTCTACAGGTTGCTGAATTTACGCCCACATCCTCATCTTCTCCAATCAATTTTATGCGTGCGCGAAGGTATCTTTATGCCTAGGCTCAATACGACTCTTGCAGATCGTCTTTCTTCAGAAACAAGTCCTGAATTGCAAGAGCGCTGGATACGACAACTTGTCAGTGCGGCAGCATGGCTCGAAATGCTAGGTTGTGCTCACGGCGATTTACGACCACAGAACATCCTTCTGGATCAATTGTGCAATATTGTAGTTGCTGATTTTGATGCAACTGTTCGAATTGGAGCTGAATTACAGCTTGCCACACTACCCTTTTGCAAAGTCGACGAAGACTTCGAACCTCCGCCAGCTGGTCCTGAGAGTGAGCAGTTCTCCTTAGGGTCGTGTATATACAACATTCGTTTCGGATTTCCACCTTTCTCCGACCTCGAGCTCGATTCTCCAGTGTGGCGCCAGAGGCTTGTACGAAAGGAGTTTCCCCCTGTATCGAACGATGTATACGGACCTATCATTGAAGACTGCTGGCATGGCGTTTTTCCTTCCATCAGTGCTCTTCAAGCCAAAATTCTCGAGATTTCGGACCCTCAATCAACATCGGGCCCCCAATCGACATCGGGAAGGACGAACTCCTACCTCCGTTCGTGGTTTCTGCTCGCTGAGTGTCAGAAGTTCGTCGCGGAACAACGTCTTCGTTTAGCAGGTAGTCTTGCTAGCAAGATACAACGGCGATTCCAATTGGTTCTATGGTCGATTGTCAGATTTGGTCTGAGTGTTATCTGTGGCGGAGAGTCATCAACTGCTTAAGTGGAGAATGCGAAAAAAGTTGCAGCTTTGAGCGTCCTTCGATTTGACTCATTTTCTCACGTAGCCAGATGGCAATTTTGAAATCAAGTCATTGGGAACAGCAGCCTTTTCGATGGACAGATAGGTAAAACGGACCTCGGACAATAACATGTTAGTTGGCGTTGCATTCTTGATTCTCTTGGCTTCCGCTTTGCTATACGTCTCTTTGCATCTCAGCAAGTGTTGTTTGGTTGATGCACGAAAAGAAGATCAGTGTCTCTTATCTCCTTTTAGAAGGGCATTGCAGCCGCAGAGAAGATCAGTCATATGTCGCTTCTTCGTCTCAGAACGATTCTTCTAGTGCACTTTCACTTGGACGATATGCAGCTAGCTGCTTGTATCTCTTTCGCGACAATTTTTGAGAGATTTATATTACAGCAGATTGGCGAACTCAGCACGTACGGCCACAGTCAGCTGAAAACTGGGCATCCCGTCCGCTCTGCCATACATAAGCAGTTGAACGGCAGAT